>JAQPPZ010008856.1:0-17264 GCA_028583015.1 Wollemia nobilis | reverse complement strand
GACACTGAGAGGGGGGTGAATCAGTGTGATCTTTTAACTTTCAAGTATACAGTTTAAAATCCAGCAACTATTTAAAATTGATAAAAGAAATAAAAAATGCAGCAAGAAAGCATCACACATAACACAACAATTTAATGAGGTTCACCAATGTGGCTAATCCTCAAAAAGGTTGCTTGGACTACCATCTAAATCCAGCTCAAGCAAAGCAGCAACTTTACAACTTATTTACCAGCACCAACTAGAAGGAGCTCCAACCCCTCAATTTTTCTACACCAATAGAAAGGAGCACCAACCCCCAATTCACCAGCAACTACTGGAAGGAGCACCAACTCCTTATGCCAAGCTGCAACTTGGACTTCAATAGAAATAATGAAAAGAATTACAATAATTATACTTTCACCTTATTACCCAGTCTGTAGTTTACAGTACTCGACTTCTGCTGTGCAAAAGCTTCGAACAATCGAACTATCACTTCTGCTTCTTCACCAATACTTTGCACACTCTGTTGCCAGATAGTCGATCAACACAAATCACTTTCTGGGCACAAAAGATGTAATTCGCACCTCCTGCTGCTCTCTACGTGTTATTGCTTCGCACTTTAGATCAGTGCGTCTTCAACCTCTGCACCTCTTTGCTCACTTAAATCATGAAGATTCGATACGCACTCTTTTTTGACACTCACAAATTTAGCTTCGCACTCAGCTTGAATCGAAATGACTCAATAGCTGCTCCCTGTGCACTTCATTCGCACAAGTTCGATACGACTCGCTCTCTGCTCGACGCGGACTTGCGCAAACTCAATACTCGCCATACTTCAAACTTGAAACAACCCTCCTTTTATAGATGAAATTTCATGATCAAATTTTAAATAATAGTCGGCTGTAACCCTAAGAACGTCGGTTGCAAAACCCTAGAAATTGTCGACTGCAAAACCCTAAAATTTGTTGGTTGAAACCCTAAGAACGTTGGCTGCAAAACCCTAGAAATTTTCGGCTACAGAACCCTAAAATTTGTCGGCCCAGATTCAACTTTGTTGGTCCTTTAACTGTTGCTACCACCTCTGTCACCTTCCTGTGACTATTGTCGCGAAATAGAAACATGTCGCGATATCGCGACACTTTTTGTAGCCGTACGCCTTCTTGTCCTTGCTGTCACAAAATTGTGACCCTTTTGGCCTTTGATAGCTTTGCCACCGTTCTTGTTGTGAAATCGTGACACTTCAAACTTTTGCTGACGTCATCCTCATTCTTGTCGTGAAATCATGACGCTTTCGGCTTCCAGCGGCTTTTCTTACAACCTGTCATGAAATCGTGACACTTTCAGCTTTTGCTGATGTCATCCTCATATTTGTCGTGAAATCGTGACACTTTCAGCTTCTAGAGGCTTTTCTTGCAACCTATCGTGAAATTGCGACACTTTTAGCTTTTTTGACGTCATCCTCATCTTTGTCATGAAATCGCCACGCTTTCGACTTTCGTACATTCCTCGCTTCATGCAGTAGCGAAATCGCTACAACTTTGTGCCTTGTGCTTCCAACTTTGCTTCTACCCGTGAAACTTTGACTTGTAGCGAAATCTCTACACTTTTGTGCCTTGCACTTTCGACTTGTAGCATAATCGCTACACCTTTGTGTTCTGCACTTTTGACTTGTAGCAAAATTGCTACACCTTCGTGTTGTGCACTTTTGACTTGTAGCGAAATCGCTACACTTTTGTGTTCTGCACTTTTGACTTGTAGCGAAATCGCTACAACTTTTCACTTAACACTTTCTCCCTGCTTCGGCCAGCGAAATTTCAACATGTAGCGAAATCGCTACAACTTTGCCACTTAACGCTTTCTCCTTGCTTCGGCCAGCGAAATTCCAACATGTAGCGAAATTGCTACAACTTTTCCACTTAACGCTTTCTCCTTGCTTTGGCCAGCGAAAATCCAACATGTAGCGAAATTGCTACAACTTTTCCACTTAACACTTTCTCCTTGCTTCGGCCAACGAAAATCCAACATGTAGCGAAATCGCTACAGTTTCTCGACTTAGCTTCTTGGCCTCCAACATGTCATGAAATCGTGACAGTTTGCCTTGTGCCTTCTCTCTCCTCATTTTTGTCATGAAATCACGACATTTTTGGCTGCGCCTTCTCTCTCCTCATTTTTGTCGTGAAATCATGACATTTTCGGTTGTGCCTTCTCTCTCCTCATTTTTGTCATGAAATCATGACATTTTCGGCTGCGCCTTCTCTCTCCTCCGACCTGTCACGAAATCGCGACAGAAAACATGTCGTGATATCGCGATAGTTTTCTAACTTGTCTTTTTCTTCGAATTTTTGAAACTGGGTCACTTCTATTTTCCTGGAATTGCACTTTACATAATCTGACTATCCTTTGAATTTCTGTCCTCTACATCTGAATGACTCTTGAACTGTCTGTCCACTACATCATTAGATCTAACTGCCTGTGTTGACAACAATGACAAACTTCTTGCAACACCTTGCTCAATAATCTCCCCCTTTGGAATTGTTGGCAACACCTGTGTACATTCCTGTAACTCTTCTCCCCCTTTGTCAATAATACCAAAGGGCTGCTGCAAACTCCCCCTGAGTCCATCCTCACAATTCTCAGGCACAATTTGTTGCATCTAGCACAAATTATGATCATGAGCAAAAGAATAGTCAAATACTCAAATGCTCCCCCTGAGAAAGTGATCCTTGTAGCTAGTCACTTCTTAGGAAGTGTAACTACTCCTAATTTGCTTCGAAGGTACTCAAACACTTCCTTGGGCAATGGTTTTGTAAAAATATCTGCTACTTGTTCTGTAGTTGGGACAAAATCCAATTTAACTTCTCCTTCTACAACTTTCTCCTTCAAGAAGTGGTACCTTATAGCAATGTGTTTTGTCTGAGAGTGCATTACTAGATTCTTAGAGATGTTAATTGCACTAGTGTTATCACACTTAACTAAAATTGGTTCACTAAAATTAATACCAAGATCTTTCAAAGTTTGTTTCATCCATAAGACTTGTGTACAACATGTTGTTGTTGCAATATATTCTGCCTCAGCTATAGATAAAGAAACTGACTCTTGCTTCTTACTGTGCCATGCAACCAATCTGTCCCCCAAGTAAAATGCACCTCCACTGGTACTCTTTCTATCATCAACGCATCCAGCCCAATCTACATATGAATATGATATAAGAGTGAATTATTTGCCTTTTGGATACCACAGCCCATACTCCATGGTGCCCTTGAGATACCGAAAAATCCTTTTAACTGCTGTCACATGAGTCTCTTTGGGACTGGCCCGAAATCTAGCTACCATGCAAACTACCCGCGAATATCGGGTCGGGTAGCTGTTAAATATAGTAAACTTCCAATCATAGATCTGTACATGGTTTGGTCTACAGGTGGAGATTTGTCTTCTTTACTCAATTTGCAGCCTGTTGTCATGGGAGTGCTAACTGGCTTAAAATCCTCCATAGTGAACCTCTTTAGCATTTCTTTCACATATTTGATTTGGGAAATGAATATGCCTTCCTCATTTTGATTAACTTGTAGCCCAAGAAAGTAAGACAGTTCACCAATCATAGACATTTCAAATTCATTCTGCATCTTATTTGCTAAGTCTTTACAAGATTCATATTTTTTGCTGCCAAATATGATATCATCTACATAGACAACTAGAACAATGAGATGCCCACCTTCTGTTTTTACATACAGATTACTATCCACTAAACCTTTCTTGAATCCCTGTTGTGAGAGATAGTTATCTAGCCTTGCATACCATGCCCGTGGTGCTTGTTTTAAACCATACAATGCTTTCTTTAATTTGCAGACAAGGTTAGGATCCTCACTAATTTGAAAGCCATCCGGTTGTTCAATATAGACCTCTTCTTCGAGTTTCCCATTTAAAAAGGCAGATTTTACATCTATCTAATAAACTCTGAAGTTTTTGTGAACTGCTAAGGCCAGAAACATTCTAATTGCTTCTAATTTGGCCACTGGTGCAAAAGTCTCTTCAAAATCAATGCCTTCGACCTGTGCATATCCTTTACAAACCAGTCTTTCTTTGTTTCTAATGACCTGTCCGTCTTCATTTAATTTGTTTCGAAATATCCATTTGGTGTCGATTACATTCTTATTCGCAGGTCTAGGTACTAATTCCCAAGTTCTATTCTTTTCAATATGATCTAACTCTTCATTTATTGCCCTCATCCAGCTATCATCTTTGCTTGCTTCATCTATGTTTTTTGGCTCAATGCTAGATAAAAGAGAGTAATTAATTATTACTTTCCTTCTTGTCTGAATACCAGCTGTGGGATCTCCAATTATTTGGTATCTTGGATGATTTTTCTGCTAGCTGCCTGTTTTGAATTTCTTGTTTTCTTGCACCTCTGATTCATCGACTAATTCATCTGAATCAACCGTAGATTTATTTTCTGTTTCATTCACCTCATCTCCTTCAATGACTTCTTCATATATTGGGTAGTTTTCCTCAAAGTTAGCTAATCATTTCCCACCTTCATCGAATTTAACATCTGCACTGTCCACAATTTTCTTGAGTCTCTTGTTGTAGCATTTGTAAGCTTTGCTTTTTGATGAATACCCAACAAAAACACCTTCATCTGCTCTATCTTCAAACTTCCCAAGGTTGTCATCAGTTTTTCTGATGTAGCACCTATAGCCAAATACTTTGAGATGTTTTGTTGTTGCTTTTCTACCAAACCATAACTCATAAGGTGTTTTGCATTCATGAGTTCTTAACATATATCTGTTTTGGATGTATACTGTAGTGTGAACTGCTTCTTTCCAAAATCTATCTGCTATTTTGTTTTCTGCCAACATGGTGCATGCCATTTCCTTTATAGTTTTGTTCTTTCTTTCTACTATGCCATTCTGCTGTGGAGTTCTAGCTGCTGAATATTGTCTCCTGATACCATGTTTTTCACAGTATTCTATAAATTTATTCGAAATGAATTCTCCTCCTCTGTCTGATCGTAAACATTTAACCCTTTTTCCTATTTCATTCTCAACTAGCTGTTTGAAGGATCTGAACATTTCAAAAGCTTCTGTTTTATTTTTTAGGAAAAATATCCATGTCATTCTAGAATAATCATCGATACACAGCATAAAGTATTTGTCACCGTTTATGCTTTGAGTTCTCATGGGTCCACATAAGTCTGTATGAATAAGTTCCAAGGGCCTGTTAGTGTGGTATTCTTTTGTTTTGAATGAGAATCTGGTTTGCTTTCCCTTTTGAAATGAAGCACAAACATTGTTTGAAGGTTTTTTAATGGTTGGAATATCTCTCACTGCTTGTTTCGAGCTGATTTTTATCAAATTATCAAAACTTATGTGTCCAAGCATCTTGTGCCACAGCCAGTTTTCTTCTTCTTGTCTAATGAAACACGTACCTTCTAAAGTTTCTGAGAGTGTGTACAAATTTCCAGACGTCCTTGAACCAGTTGCTATCAATTTCCCACTATTTATTTTTTTGACTTCACAACCCTGCTTTTTGAAGACTACTTCATGTCCTTTATCACAGATTTGACTGACACTTAACAGGTTGTGTTTCAAGCCATCCACAAATAAAACTTCTTCTGACTTGATTTTACCTTCACTAATTTTGACAGATCCTTTTCCTATTATTTTGGCTCCATCATTATTTCCAAACTTCATAGAGCCACCCTCATATTTCTATAGTTTTTCAAATTTTTGTTTATCACCTGTCATATGACTTGAGCAACCACTGTCAAGAATCCACGGTACACATTTATTCTGAGCCCTGAAAGTTGTCTGCACTATTAAAGATTCCTTTTCTTCTCTCGAAGCTGTTCTTTCTGTTTCCATTCTATTTTGACTATGGTATTGGGTTCTAACTTGGATTTCCCCTTTTCAAAATCTTGCACATATCTTTCAGAAATATTTCTATTCTGTTTTGCCCTATATGGTTGAATTCTTCTTTTCCGAGATTGATTTGAAACAGAAGTACTATGATAGTTTCTAGCAATGTGCCCAAAGTTGTGACAATTAAAGCATTCAACTACATAACTCATTAGAGGAGCAAAGGTATTTCTACTAGTGAAACTTCTTGGACCTACATTATACTTGCAGTTAGCAATTTTATGCCCATAACCATTACATTTAAAATAGAAACCATAAACGGTTGCCATTTATGCTGAGGAGGAAAATCAGTTACTTTCTGTGCCACTGGAAGAGGGAGCTGTTGAGCATGAGAGACAGGTTAGAGGTAGTTGGAAACCTCCCCTAGAGGGTTGGATCAAGATCAATACTGATGGAGCTACAAAAGGTAATCCGGGCAGTGTTGGAATTGGAGTAGTTTGCCATGATCATGCTGGGTCTGTGCTCTATTGAGAATTGCAAGGTTTTGGATGTGCCACAAACAATGAAGGAGAGACCTTTGCTATTAAATCTGCTTCCATCTGGGCTGTTAAGCAGGGACACAGGAAGATAATTTTTGAGTCTGACTCCCAAATTCTGGTGGGTGCTCTTGAATGCATGAGGAACTTTGCCTTGAAAGCTTGGTGATTGCGGATTCTGGTCTCTCAAATCAAGGAACTTTGGAGGGAATTAGATGATGTGATCCCCGTCTATGTGAGTAGAGAATTCAATAAGGCGGCCGATTTCCTTGCAAATATGGGTGCCGATAGGGAGGTTGGGATGCAGCTGCATAGTGATAGGCCTATGGAGGATGCAGTGATTAGGCAAGGTCTTGAACGATCCCTGTAATAATGTGCAAAGTTTTTGATGCTAAGGGAGGTTTTTGTCATGATATCACGACCTGTAGCGCCATCGCGACCTCGAGTTGGAAGCTATCATGATTTTGCGACAGGTTGCGCTATCGCGGCCTTCGGCGGGATCCTGCAGCGAAATCGTGACATGTCATGATTTCGTGACATGTCGTGATTTTGCGACATGTCGCAATTTCGTGACATGTCGCGATTTCATGACATGTCACAATTTCACAACATTTTGTGCTGTTGCGGCCCAGGGTGAGATGCTGTCGTGATTTCACGACCTGTTTTGTTGTCAAGGCCTTCAGTGGGAAGTTGTTGCAATTTCACGACTTGTTGAGCCATCGCGGCCTTGGGCTAGAAGCTGTTGCGATTTCGTGACATTTTTGGCGCAGGGTCGACAAGGAGGATAACCGTCGTGATATCGTGACAATTTTTGTGAATTGGAGCAAAGTGCAAAATCCGTCATTATTTCATGACATTTCTGCTGTTCGGAAGCCACATGGTAAAATCATCGCGATATCGCGACAGTTTTGGCGAATTGGTTCCATCTGGAAAACTTGTCGCGATATCGCGACACTTCTGAAGACTGGGTGCAATGTGGAAAAATCGTCGTGATATCGTGACAGTTTGGAGGATTGGGAGCTGAAAGGTAAACTCATCGTGATTTCGTGACACTTTTGGCAAATTGGCGTCTTAAGGAAAACTCGTCGCGATATCGTGACTCTTTTGACGATTGGGTGCAAAGTGGAAAACTCATCGCGATATCGCGACACTTTCTGTGGTTGGGTGCCGAAAAGAAAACTCGTCATGATTTCGTGACACTTTTGGCACATAAGAGGCTTGGGGAATAACCGTCGCGATATCGCGACTCTTTTGCGGATTGGGCACCGGAGGGAGTTGCCATCGCGATTTCGTGAATTTTTTTGCGTTCGGGTTCCGAGGGCTCTGGCTGTCATGATATCGCAACATGTCGCAATTTCGTGGCATGTCACAATTTTGTGACATGTCACATTTTCGCGACTGGTGGCGTTGTTGCGGTCGAGATGGGGCTGACTATCGCGATTTCATGACATGTCGCGATTTCGTGACATGTCGCGTTTTCGTGCCCTGTTGACTTTTGTGCTCTTTGTTGGCAAGTGCTGACTTTTTGCTCTGCGCTTGTTGTCTGCTCGTGGTTGGGATGTGTTTTCTCCCGTTTGTAACTGCTCTTTGTATTAATACAAGTTTTTCATTTTTTCTCAAAAAAAAAATAGAAACCATAAAAGTAATGATTGAACCTGAAAGATGGTTTTTGCCAAGATGTTGCAGGAGCCTTAGATCTTCTGTTCTTTTGATGAGTGACCTTGGTAAAACCATCATTGTCAGTTCCTATTTCAGGACTGGAATTCCTGCTTTCTTTTGCCTGATTTGTTTTTCTTTCAACAACATGTTTCTTGTCTTTACTCTTTTCACATTCAACATTGCTTGCCTTTGGTCCGTTTGATGATTCTCCTTCAATAAAGCCCAGACCGAATTTGATACCTGCGGGTCTTTGATCGCTTAGGATTTTGTCCAGCTTCATCGAACTTTCTTCACGTTTGAAATGACAGCTAATTTTTTGATCCAGCTCTTGTATTTGTATTCGAAGACCAACATTTTCTTCTTCCAATTTGCAACAGTAATCTATCTTCATGGTTACCTATACTTCAAGATCTTTGAACATTTTCTTGTACTCTTATGTCTGTGTTTTTAGACTGGTTATAATTTCATTTGCATCCTCAAGCTTCCTTGACAGTTTTTTATTCTTTATTTTCTCATATTTCCATTCCATAAGAGCAGAAACCATCTCACCTTCTAAATCAACTTCAGCCTCACCTTTTTCAATAGACACTTTAGAGTTCATTCCTTCACTGTCTTCTGTGTTTTCTGCCTCTTCTGATTTTTCTACTTCAAACGCCATAAAGAGAGCCTCACTGTTCCTTCTTCGAGTCTTCACTAGAGCTGTCCTCTCGAAGAATCTGCATTTCGGGAGATAAAACTTTTCTTTTTGAAATTGCCTTTCCTGAAGTTTGATTTCTTCTTCCAGTTACTTCTTTCTTGGTGTGAAGTTTCCTCACCCTAGTTCTTTTCATTAAGAGGACATTTTGTCACAAAGTGCCCAATGCCTCCGCAGTTAAAGCATTTAAATGGTAGCTTACCTCTGTACTTTCCTTTTCCCTTTCTCAATTTTTTGACAAAATTTGCTTCCATTTCATCTGATACATCCTCTTCTTCAGACTCAGGTTTTGTGACTTTGCCTTTTAGGGCTTTGAAAGCAGCTTTTCTATCTGTGGGATTAGACCTTCCTATTCTCATTTCAAAAGCAGTCAAATAACCATGCATCTCATCCATACTAAACGATTTAGATCTTTGGCTTCTTCTATGGCGGAGACTTTAGAATCAAATCTAGGAGGGAGCGATCTTAATACCTTTTCACGATAGTAGCATCGTTTATATTTTCATCGAGACCTCTGATTGAATTGGTGATCCCATTGACTCTTTGCATGAAAGTCTCTATGTTCTCATCATTGTCCATCTTTAAAGATTCAAATTGAGCTCGATGTGATTGAAGCTTGGCCTCCTTGATCCTATCATCTCCTTCATGAATGTTCTCTAGTTTATCCCATACATCTTTTGTTGATTCACAATTTATGATCTTGACTAGCTCACTGTCCACTAGTCCACACATGATGGCATTTTTTTCTTTTGAATCATTTTCAAATGCCTTTTTACAAACAGTGTCTGTTGGAGCGGTGGCAGGAGCTTTGTAACCATTAACTACTGCACCCTAGATGTCAAAACCCAAAGCACTGAGATATGTCTGCATTCTAATTTTCCAGAACGCATAATTAGTTCCATCAAACAATGGTGCTTTGTTCGAGGAGAACCCTTCACCACTTGCCATTGTGTCACTTCCAAGATCACCCTAGCTGTTTGAGCCTATTCAGGAACCTTGCTCTGATAAAAATTGTTGTAATCACAGTGACACTGAGAGGGGGGTGAATCAGTGTGATCTTTTAACTTTCAAGTATACAGTTTAAAATCCAGCAGCTATTTAAAATTGATAAAAGAAATAACAAATGCAGCAAGAAAGCATCACACATAACACAACAATTTAACGAGGTTCACCAATGTGGCTACTCCTCAAAAAGGCTACTTGGACTACCATCCAAATCTAGCTCAAGCAAAGCAGCAACTTTATAACTTATTTACCAGCACCAACTGGAAGGAGCACCAACCCCTCAATTTTTTTGCACCAACAAAAAGGAGCACCAACCCTCAATTCACCAGCAACAACTGGAAGGAGCACCAAATCCTTATGCCAAGCTGCAACTTGGACTTCAATAGAAATAATGAAAAGAATTACAGTAATTATACTTTCACCTTATTACCCAGTCTGTAGTTTATAGTACTCAGCTTCTGTTGTGCAAAAGATTCGAACAATCGAACTATCTCTTCTGCTTCTTCACCAATACTTTGCACATTCTGCTGCCAGACAGTCGATCAACACAAATCGCTTTCTGGGCACAACAGACGTAATTTGCACCTCCTGCTGCTCTCTGCGCGTTATTGCTTCACACTTTAGATCAGTGCATATTCAACCTCTGCACCTCTCTACTCACTTAAATCATGAATATTCGATACACACTCTTTTTTGACACACAACTTTAGCTTCGCACTCAGCTTGAATCGAATTGACTCAACATCTGCTCCCTATGCACTTCATTCGCACAAGTTTGATACGACTCGCTCTTTGCTCGATGCGAACTTTACTTGCGCAAACTCAATACTCGCCATACTTCAAACTCAAAACAGCCCTCCTTTTATAGATGAAATTTCATGATTAAATTTTAAACAATAGTCGGTTGTAACCCTAAGAACATCGGTTGCAAAACCCTAGAAATTATCGGCTACAAAACCCTAAAATCTGTCGACTGAAACCCTAAGAACGTTGGCTGCAAAACCCTAGAAATTGTGGGCTATAGAACCCTAAAATCCGTCGGCCCAGATTCAACTTTTTCGGTCCTTTAACTGTTGCTGCCAGCTCTATCACCTTCTTGTGACTATTGTCGTGAAATAGAAACATGTCGCGATATCGTGACACTTTTTGTAGCCGTACGCCTTCTTGTCCTTGCTGTCGCAAAATTGTGACCCTTTTGGCCTTTGATAGCTTTGCCACCGTTCTTGTCGCGAAATCGTGACACTTCAAACTTTTGCTGATGTCATCCTCATTCTTGTCGCGAAATCATGATGCTTTCGGCTTCCAGTGGCTTTTCTTGCAACTTGTCACTAAATCGTGACACTTTCAGCTTTCGTTGATGTCATCCTCATCTTTGTCATGAAATCGTGATGCTTTCGGCTTCCAGAGGCTTTTCTTGCAACCTGTCACGAAATCATGACACTTTTAGCTTTTGCTGATGTCATCCTCATCTTTGTCGTGAAATCGTGATGCTTTCGACTTCCGTACATTCCTCGCTTCATGTAGTAGCGAAATCGCTACAACTTTGTGCCTTGTGCTTCCAACTTTGCTTCTACCCATGAAACTTTGACTTGTAGCGAAATCGCTACACTTTTGTGCCTTGCACTTTCAACTTGTAGCATAATCGTTACACCTTTGTGTTCTGCACTTTTGACTTGTAGCAAAATCGCTACACCTTTGTGTTGTGCACTTTTGACTTGTAGCGAAATCGCTACACTTTTGTGTTCTGCACTTTTGACTTGTAGCGAAATCGCTACAACTTTTCACTTAACACTTTCTCCCTACTTCGGCCAGCGAAATTTCAACATGTAGCGAAATCGCTACAACTTTTCCACTTAACGCTTTCTCCTTGCTTCGGCCAACGAAAATCCAACATGTAGCGAAATTGCTACAACTTTTCCACTTAACGCTTTCTCCTTGCTTTGGCCAGCAAAAATCCAACATGTAGCGAAATTGCTACAACTTTTCCACTTAACGCTTTCTCCTTGCTTCGGCCAGCGAAAATCCAACATGTAGCGAAATCGCTACAGTTTCTCGACTTAGCTTCTTGGCCTCCAACATGTCGCAAAATCGTGACAGTTTGCCTTGCACCTTCTCTCTCCTCATTTTTGTCGTGAAATCACAACATTTTCGGTTGTGCCTTCTCTCTCCTCATTTTTGTCGTGAAATCATGACATTTCTAGCTGTGCCTTCTCTCTCCTCATTTTTGTCACAAAATCGTGACATTTCTAGCTGTGCCTTCTCTCTCCTCCGACTTGTCGCGAAATCGCGACAGAAAACATGTCACGATATCGCGACAGTTTTCTAACTTGTCTTTTTCTTCGAATTTTTGAAACTGGGTCACTTCTATTTTCTTAGAATTGCACTTTACATAATCTGACTATCCTTTGAATTTCTGTCCTCTGCATCTGAATGACTCCTGAACTGTCTGTCCACTACATCATTAGATCTAACTGCCTGTGTTGACAAAAATGACAAACTTCTTGCAACACCTTGCTCAACAAAGGGTGTTGAAAGAAATAAACTAAACTACAACAAGAACTTAAAGTGGTAAAAATTAAGAAACATCAAGACATGCAATAACAAGGATCATACCACTAAACAACCAAATACCTAAGAGACCAGCTAGTTACACAAACAATCATAGAGTGTTTGATTTTGATCTATTGAATCTTAATGAGATCACGAATTTCAGATAAGTAAATGAGTACAACAAAAATCTAGGATTTAAAATTATCACCATGACCATTCAATATGCTTAAATTAGAAATATGTAGCCATCAATACATATATTCATACTTTACAAATGAATCGAACCATAGGCCAAACAATAGTCTGTTTGCATTAAGGTGCAATGTTTGTCCTTACATATGAATTGTAAACACCTAAGATATGACTAGTATTCATTCTATATTCTTGTATATATAAATATTTAACAATCGTATAATTATCAAAAGACATCATTATTCTACAAACATAATGTTGTTTTATCAAAGGGGAGTCCATCTGATTGAACCATTAGGAGGTATGGCCACCCTGATTGTCTCATCGTGGCATGCTACCTTAGTCATAATATGTGATATTCTAGGTAGTGTTGAGCCTATTTTTTGCATCTGGTTTGTTGCTTTTCACTGATCATTTCTAGTTGAACTACCCTGTTGCTTGTATGATATTATGAGGATAACCATCCTATGGAAATTATTTTGACAGACGATCTTAACCTCTAGATGTCCTAATATGGTGGTAATCCTCATGCAAGTGGTCTAGCACTAAAATTGATTGGGCTAGCTACCAAGCTTATGTATTATAAATTCATGATATCATATATTCAACATATTGTAGGACTTCAACCAAGTAGAGGGGGTTCATTGATGTCAACACTTGTTTCTCTCATTGTTCAGCAACCTCTAGTATCAGGTCGAAGATCGGGTACCCATCCGGGCATTGACCAAGTAAAATATTTTGAACCTTCAAATAGGATCTCAAAAAAATTCCAAGGAATTGGTGTCCATTCAGGCTTTGATTGGGAAAAACTCTTTTGACCTCCTCTAGATTCTACATTTGTTGACCTCCAATCTCAGGGTGGTGTTGGCTGGGTGATAACCCCACCGGTGCCAACAGTTTTTGGCACGCCCGGTGGGACAGACTGTTTTTGTCTCCAAGAATTCATAATCGGTGGGATACGCATAATTTTCCAAAGTGATAAACCCACCGGTGCCAACATTTTTGGCACGCTTTTAACACCCGGAGGTCTCAAGATTTGATAAGCTGTCTTGGCCTCATAGCGGAGATTTGTAAGTTCATCTGGCGACTTTGCTGAGTTGAAGATCTGTTCGTGGACGCCTATTGGTTTTTTTTTAAATTCAAAGAATGTTCGTCTGGTGACTCTGACTTAATGGCGATGGTCGTGATTCCGCAGACCACTGCCACAAAGGTGAGGGTTTTTTCTATATGGGATGATCCTGGCCCTCTGAATCTCCAAGTTCGACATGAAATTCCCGAAGGTGCCCTGAAGAACCTGGCAAAATATGATGGTACCGAAGGCATGGCTCTGGCACATGTTGATGATATTGCTACTCTATCCATGATCCATGTCATAGAACACGAAGATGTCATGATCCGACTTCTGGTTCAATCTTTGGAAGGAAGAGCATTGCAGTGGTACAGATTGCTCAAACGTCAAAGCATCAACTCATGGGATGATCTAGCGGGGGCACTGATCAAAAGATTTGACGAAGATCCTTTCTACGCTTCTTTGGATCTCTACCAATTTTTCATGTGCATCAAGAGAGCACCTCAAGAAAGCATCACGGACTTCAATGTCCGATTCTTGATAAGTTGGAAGAGAATTCCAGAGAAGATTCGTCCATCACCCACCCAAGCCCACCTCTTTTATGTTCGAGCTTTTAATTCTGACATAGGTCTCTTTTTGCTGCAGTCAGGTGAACAACGGTTCCCACAAATCTTTGAGGAAGCAGTGCGAGCAAAACAACTTTTACTCTTATCGAGAAAGTTACCATGGGGAGAAACTCCATTACCTTCTCCGGTGGTTGCTGCTCCTGTCTACCCTGCACAGTACTTTTCATGCCAGATCCCTTATACTGAGCAGAAACCTGAGATGCAGTCATGTGGAATTCAAGGGACAGATCTCGTCCAAAGTCAAGGATTGGAACATGCAAGCACTTTTCCAGCAATGAACAATATGGTTGCTTGCAGTTTTCATCAAGAGATGGGCCAAGTAGAAGAACAAGTTCAAATTCCAGAACCTGAGGAGATCCTAGAATCAGATTGCTCACTTGAAGAGCCCTGTGATCACATCAAGGAGTTAGAGGAGCCTGTACTCAGCCCACAGCCAGTAAAGTCTACAAAGTGGTGGTGTTGGTTCCAGCCACTACATCCAGTACCTGAAGAAGTCCTCCATGTGGGTACTAGTAAGAAGGATAATCTGCTGCATTGCATCCTATTCGCACCATGGAGAACTTCAGGAAGAAGCCAGCCCAATTTCAAGGATCGACTCAAGTATGATCAGATCTGGTCGGGACACTGCAGATTTACTGGATAACCCTCTGAGACTAGGTTTCTGGTGGCGACATGCCAATCATGTCGTGAACTATTGTATATAGTATAAAAAAAAAAAACAAACAAAAAAAAAAAACAAAATTACTGTTCATCTCAGCTCTTTTGTTGTCTACGAGCTATAGGTTCTTGTTTTTTCCTTTTGTCTCCTCCTTTCCCAGCAGTTGGTGGCTTTCTAGCACTTTCTTCTTTTCCCTTCCCTTTTTCTTTCCTTTCCCTTCTTCATCTTCCTTCTTTTACTTATTTTTCTTCTGCAGTTACAAAAATAAGCCACGACTGTTGTTTCTTTTCCCCATTCTCATTGTTCCCTTTCCTTCTTCTCCCTTTCCTCTACGTTTTGTCTTTTTATGCATTTATTTCGCAGTCTAGTTCATTTCATTTCATAGCCTTCGTACTTTTATTCCCACTCCATAACTTCGTTCATTTTCATTTCATCATTCCATTGCAGTCATCGCTTGCGCAATCGCAAGAGCTCACTCCATCATCGCGTTCCATTAGTCGTTTCATAATCAGTTATATGCAGGTTCTTTCAGTTTCAGCTTTTTCAGCAGAAGATGATTGCAGCAGTCCCCTAACATGTACCACCGCAGCTAGTTTACAGTTCTAATATGACTCTGTGCCCAATGGACTAAGGCCTGGATTCTTGCATACAACGAGCTGTATACCCCGCGAGCCGCCAAGAATGTTGGCATTTTTGCCACATTTGATTTTCATTGAAGTATTAATGTATACATTGTTGCAGATCTAACCTCTATTTTTTGTTTTGATGCGGTTTTGAGCAAAAAAGGAGCGAAAAATGGCTAAGTCTAAAAACTGCAGCGATTCGCTGACATGTCGCAAAATCGCGGTCAACGCAGTCAACGCAGGCAGGTTGGGCGGAACCGTCGCGATATCGCGACGTGTTCCAGAATCGTGGGTCGGTCGGCTTCAAAGACTCAAGTTGAAAACTTGCAGCGCATCGCTGACAGGGTCCAGAATCGCGACGTCGGGAGCTTCGAGGACTAAGGTGCAAAAATTGCAGCGACGCGCTGACGTCTTATTTTCGTGATGCAGTTGTTTCAAAAGGCTCAAGTGGTAAAATTGCAGCGACGCGCTGCGTGTTCGAGCGAAGGGGAGTCCAACGCAAACAGTGCAGCGATGCGCTGCACGTTCTGAAATCGCGGAGGCATGTGTTGAAAAAGAGTCTAAGTCAAAAGTGCAGCGATTCGCTGACGTTTCAAAATCGCGCGGTGATTGGCTTCAAAGGGCAAGAAGTGTTCCATTTTCGTGACCCGTCCATGAAGCCGTACAAGGTGCCCGAAACATGTAGCGATATCGCTACATGTTCCGTTTTCGCGGGGCAGAGCGCAAGGAAGAACCAAGAACCAAAACATGTAGCGATATCGCTACATGTTCCATTTTCGTGGAGCAAAGCGAAGAAAGGAGCCAACGACAAAAAGACGTAGCGATATCGCTACAGGTGCCATTTTTGCGGGTCTTCAGCAGCGAAGCGTACGGCATAAAAATATGTCGCGATTTCGCGACCCGTCACGTTTTCGCGACCTGCGCATTTTCCCGCCAAGTGCAGTATGAATGGCCAAGGGGTTTTTCTTGATTTTCGATGATTTAATGCTGACCCGAATTTAATGATTTGCGGATTTTCGAGGCATTCAAAGTAAAAGAACCGCCCAGGCTTCCAAAATTAAAGATTTAATGCATTCGAGGCTGCTGTTCATGGATTGTCGTAACTGTTTCATGCATATTTTAAAAAACGAATTTAATGAAGAACCGTGAACGTTTCATTGCATTTAATTTTTGCTTCCTCGAGGCTGCGATTAATGGGATCGTGTTCCTGATTTCAAAGATATAATTGTGGATCACAAGAAAGTTGTTTTCAAATATTAAATGCTGCAAATAGGACGGCCCTCTATAAAAACCAATGTAATTCTCATTTACGGAGGTTGGAAAAACTTGCTGCTAGAGACTGGAATTGTATTTGCGGGAATAAAAGGATCACTTCTAATTTTTCAAGCGTTGCATGGATTAATTTCTTTTCTGCTTTTCTGCATTTCTAATAGCATTCATACTCCTGCATTGCTGTTACATTTAAATTATGTTTATGGATTTAAATATTGCGGTCAGGGTACAATTTCTGGAATGTGGGTTTGGAGGGATTTGCTGCATGTGATTGTGCGAAGATTAAGCTGATTTCTTATGTTACTTGTTGTTGTTGCGTTTGTAGTTTCTTGCTGTTGTTTTTCCGATCCCATCACTTCGGCCTGTGGCCATATTTCCCATTTCTTTCTGCAACCTTTTAAATCTCTTTCCAGCAACCCTATCTAAAATCAGATTTTAGAGTAGTGAAGGGAACCAGCCCACTCTGTAGATTGGTCTGGGAGCCATTTCTTGCTTCCAGCCTTTCAATGTTGGCCGGGTCTTGGGCGCACTTGTAAAATCCTTTCC
>JAQPPZ010008854.1:0-18040 GCA_028583015.1 Wollemia nobilis | reverse complement strand
CTTTGAGAATCATTCCTTTCATTAATATTTAAAAATTTGTTTCTTTGTTGGAAAAATTATGGTATCTCATGCCTCTTCTAAATGGTTGTTTTCCTCTTTGACTTATAACTAGTAAATGTTCTTCTTATTCTTCTTCCTCTTATTCTTCTTCTAATTTTATAGTATGTGGGACCTCTATTTTTTAAAGTAGGTTCACTAGCTTATCAAAGCTTCATGTTTGATCAGTAATATTTATTGTAGTCACAAAAATATTGTACGTTTTTGGGAGGGATCTCAAAATAATAGGAACTAATATTTCATAAAATACCTAAGTTCTTTGTGCTTGTAATGATGCTCAAGATTCTATTATTCTCCTCATGAATGCTTCTAGATTTTCTCCACTCTTCATCTTCAGATAATGGAGCTAATTTTAGAGGGATAGAATCTAATTTTGATTTTTGGCTTCAAATCATGTCTTCAATTTCTCCCATTCATCCTTGGTTGTGGTTGTATCTTTATTGTATGCTTAGACCTCATCTGCTATTCCAAACATGATGATGAGTCTTGTCTTTTTGTTTGCTTATCAAATTTTATTTGATTTTATCCTTATGTAGTAGGATAGAAAGTGCTTCCATTTACTACTTGTCAAAATTCCTCAAACTCAAGTTGTGTCATGATTTTGTCTTCTAGGTAGTATAATTTTTTTCCCTCAATAATTGGGAATCTAGCAACAAAAATTTTGGTGCTCCATTAGCCATGGTAATTTTGCACAAAATTCTAACATTCTTCTTTTATCACGTGTTAGCAATTCAATCCTATTCTCACATGATCTAGCAATATAATAATTCAATCCCATTCTCATAGGACCTATCAATATATAATACTCACACAATTATATACATTAAATAACAAACTTACTAAATAATATTATTGATGAATATTTCAACATAAGTAATGCAAATACAATGTATTGCAAAGTGTGTTCTTTACTATACAATTACAATACTTTGTTTTCAATCTATGCAACACAAGATACGCTTCACATTCACAAAACTCTTGACTTTTCTACTTACACTAACTCTTCATCTCCTCAAAGACAGAAGAGATTTAACTCTTCATATTTCTCATAAGAGAAATATATTTTATTGACTCCACATAATAGAAAACCTCTAATGATTATACACACACTAAAAGATAACCATTTACATAACTCCACACTTACATGACACCTACTATATACAAAAATTTAGACTCAAATATTTATAAACTAATTATAAGGTACTTGCAATATTCTTGCAAGGTACCAAATAATATAATACTTCCAACATAAAGTTTACCTTCAAAATATCTTTTTGACAAGTATATATATGCCTATACTCATATTTTAAATTATGCTTAAAAATGTGAGTGAGTTGTGTCTCGTCGAATAGAGGGAATATTTCTTCCTCTATGGAATATTTTTTGGAATATTCCCTTTATGTTTTCTTTTTCAAAAATATACTTTCTCAAATAATGAATATTCTATTCCTTTTTTTGTAATTTGTAATATGTTCCTCTTAATAAAAAAGGGTCTTTCAAAATTTTATACATTTTTATTTCCTTAATCAACATAAAGGCCCTTGTAGTCACTTGTGTGTGCTCTTTCCTTTGGAAAAAATATCATCTTAATTTCCATATTAATTTCTTGGTGTCTTCTAAAACCTTTGATTGCATCTTAAATTTTATTATGTAATATCTTCGGTTTGATGTTTGTGGATGATTAGCAATAATTGTTTCCTTCTTCTTTGATTGAAGATATTGTTCTAACACCTTTCTTGATTTCCTAGATGGATTTGTTGTTTAGTTTCCTTGGTGAGAATTTTTTATCCTCCAAGTGGTTGAATTTCTCATCTGCTTTGACATTTATGATTTTTTCTTGTGTTTCATGTTTACTTTCATGTCTATTTTGACGTATTTGTTTACAATGTTCAATTACACTATGACTATGATCTCATGTGCAAATTTGGATAATGTATTTCATCCACAAGTTTTAAATTTCCTTCTTAGATAGTTCCAGGGTTGTGACAACCCTATTCAACAATGTCCATAGGAGAGAAGGTAGTAGGGTTATTTCTACTTACAATGACACTCACTTTTCTTCCTCTCGTTCTTCCTTGTTGCTTTATAACCTTTATATTGAAGTTATTTGGTTGAAAACAAAGGATTTTTCTTGCTCAATGTTCTATTTTTCTCCTTCCTTAGTTTCTTGTTATTTCGTTAAATATGGATGAGCATTCCTTTCATGCAATCTTTTAATTATTGCTTTCTTTTGTTTGTCTTGATAAAAATGAAGTTATTTCCTTGGTTTGTTATATTTGCTTGCTAGACTTTGGTCTAGTGTTCTATTAACAATATTCTTGTGCTTTGAAAATGTTTTCTTATCCATACAAGTATTCTCTCTTCTCTGTATAGTAGGAATTTACCTCTTATTCACAATTTGATTATTAGTTTATTTATTTATCTTGCTTGAATTGGATTTGATTATTAGATTATTTATTTCTCTTGCTTGAATTGGATTCGTCTCCTAACAAAATATTGAAGCACCTTTGTAATGATTGTCATCCTTTAAATTTTCCTTTAGCACGTTCTCTTGGAATGCTTTGTACTGCTATAAATAGTTTCAATGGGCTATTTCAAATTTCCTTCAAACTTTCTTTTTCAATGCCTTTTAAAAAAGGCTTCAAGGGATTGTTTCAATTTTCCTTTAAACTTCCTTTTCAATGCCTTTTAAAAAGGACTTTAATGAATTGTTATAATTTTCCTTCAAACTTCTTATCCAATGCCTTTCAAAAAAGGTTTCTTTGTAATTTTCAAATGGAGTTTCAAATGGTTTCCTTTTTTGTAATATTAAGGAGCTTATATAGATTCCTTTTCTTGTAGATTTCGAGGAGCTACAAATGGCTTCCTCTATTGCCTTAATTTGGCATGGTTGTTTACTTTCAAGTTTTTGCCTTTGATAGGGGTTTTCCACCCTAACATCCTTTGATTCTACCATGGAATGTTGCTTCATGGTGGCAAATTGATATAGGGTAATTTTTACCCTTTAAACTACTTCCTTCAATCTTCAAACTTCTCCTTTAAACAGAGTGCTCTTTTGACTATATCTATGTTGAATCTAGAGGATAAGAAGGATCATTTATTCTTCCTTTTACCTACTTCAATGCCACATGTTAGATCTTAATGCTTCAAATGATTGTATTATGGTAGTGAAGGGTATTTTACCATATAGGATGCCTAATTTAGTTATAACAAACCTTAAAAAAAATTGCAATTACCTTGTCCTATACTACATGCATATACCTTGTGATGGATGGTTATACCACTTGACTTCTCACATGGTATATGATGTAATAACTCCTAATATAAAGATATTTTTAAGTTGGGATTAACTTGAATATCGAGTGATAATTGATCCTAAAATGTTATATGATAGGGAGGATCAAGTGATATTGACTAAGCAATAAATTAAACAATCCGAAGACAAACAAAAGAGTTATCTCAATGCTTAAATATTAAAAAGAAGTTTTTAATTAGGTGATACATTTTTTCTTAGAATTTATCCTCATAAGAGATCTACTAAGTTTGGCAATTTTGCATAGCTTACACTCTAAATGTGGTCATGATTTGATATGGATGGGGCCCATTTTAATCCCATATAACAATTTTTAAATTACATATATTAAAAATATTAAGGTTGGTCTAGTTATAGAAATTATGATCTAATGTAAATAGTAAATAATTAATTTAAAATTTGTAAATCATTAATTAGAACTTATCAATATATTAATTACGTAAATATCTTGCCATGTAGTTTGGAGCAATTGGTTTAGTGGAGAGTTCCATACTACAAACTAAGGTTCCAATCCAATGGGTGAACCATAATGCTTAACCCAATAAGTTTAGGATGAGCGGTGGGACCTATGAGTTCCCATAGAATAAACCAATGTTCAAATCTTATGGGTGAACCTTAATATTTAATCAAATGGTAAGAGCTCAACTAGTCAAATACATAGACTGTCAAGCTAGAGACCACAGTTTAAGTCTTGTCAAGTGATATATGTGCAATTATCAAGATGTTATATCATGGTAATACAACCATAGTTTAATACAAGTGGGACCCATTGCAATCCCATATAACCAACTAAAAACTATCTAAAATATTATGAAGCAAGGGTAAATAAGCAACCATATGTCTATGTATCAAGCTTAAATCCTTGCATTATAATGGACAATCTTGATGTGAGGCAACCCATGATAATATAGTTTGTAATAATGTGTTTTGTTAAATGAGATATAATAGAGGTAGGTTGTAAACCCCCATGTAAATAATTTAATAATAAATTAAAATATATCCTAATCTATTTTTAGCACTAATTTATATTCTAATTTATATCTCATATAATAATTAATATTCAGCTTATCAAATGGTATGATCTTAACAAGTTAAATTCATGAATTTATGAGGATACCTAAGTTATAATATTGCCAAATGATATATGCATATTTGTCAAGCTATTATAATAACATTATGTTGTCATGATGTGATACAAGTGGGGCCCACTTCAATCTCATACATCCAATTAAAAAAATCAAATTGAACTCTACATCCCTAACCTAGGTGCTAGCATAAATATGCATTAGCCCCTTTCCAACCCTATTATGAGTTGGACCTTTAATTTAAATTATTTTCATTCTCCCCTCTTGAGTTCATTAATCCCTATTCATATTTACCAACTATTATAAAATCAAATGTCACTAGTGGCGTCTCATAAAAACCCTGTGTAAATTCATTGAAAAAGATTAAGTGGCTTTAGCTTAAGCGATTATATTGCTCAATATTTAAAAGAGGAGACTAAGGTTCAAATATTTCCAAGTGATACATGGATAATATTCAAGCTTTGTTGCAATACCACTATTTGGTGATAATGTAATACAAGTGGTGCCCATTTCAATCCCATATAACCAATTGAAAAAAATATCACTAGTGGCACTAAATTTGAACAATATCACAAGTGATACTATGGTGGCATTAAAGTGGTGTTATGTAGCACCACCTATGTATTACCAATATAGCATAGCAAAAAAAACAAAGTAAGTGATACTATGATGGCATTACTTTTTGTCAAAAAAAAAATTGAAGTTTAGTTAGTCGTACAAGGCCTACTTAAATTTTGATGCTACTCATAAAAATGGATTGTTTGTGCAATATTACCCATAAGAATTTTGGTATAGATTGATAATCAAATAAATATCAAGGCCTTAAGGAATCCTTCACTAACCAATTCTTCTTCCAATGGAAATCCTTTGGAGTAAAGAATTCATATTACTCCAAATACTTATATCCTCACTTGTGAGTATCCACCATATTTAAGATATTAAATGAACTTATCCTTATGCAAAAAAAAAGCAATGAAAACTCTAGGAACATATTTTGAAGCTCCATTGTTGTTTGTTTGTGATCCTCTATGAAATATGTTGTGAATAGAAATCTAAGATCTAGAGTTGTTACTTGCATCAATAAAATTAGGATCTTGAACCTTTACAGGGCCAAAAAGCTCAAGCTAGTTGTTGCTATTTTGGATTAGGAATGAGATTATAAGGCCCTCATCGACTAACCACCTAATATATTTTTGGATTAATTACCAACTCTTTAATATGAAATTCCATGTTATGGGTCCTCTAAGGAGGGGCTTGCTTCTTAAACAAGTTTTCTATGTCCAGGGAACCTATAAATTTTTGAAGTAACATTTCCACCTGTTATTCTTTAATTTTTGAATAGCCAAACAAATTTTTCCCATAATGTCAAACCCAAATATTCAATTTCAGAAGTTTGGTCCTCCTACATTCTTTTCTTTGCAAACCCTATCCTATTTGCAAAAGGGAAATCTAAACTTCTTACATCAAAAAATATCTTGAAATTTTGTCACATTCAAAGGCTATATGTGTCCGTAATCTCAAAATGGAATCATATATATTTGGTGTATTTGGAAATATTGCTATATACCTTATGTGAGTTGAAATATTTCAACCATAGTTATGAACTTACCTTTCCAACTAGTCAAATAAGAATTTATCCTATCCAACATTAATTTAACTTTCCTACTAGCCAAACAAAATTTTATTCTATCCAACATTGAGTTTAAAGGCTCCTATTTTTTAACCAAACAAGCGACTTCGATATTTTGTTGGTAATTGTCATGCTTTGAAACACTAAAATATCTACAATGATCCATTGTAAATCAAGGTAATCTTGATTAAAAAAATATCTAGAATTTAATATGTTTATCGAGTATTTATTGTCTTATAACATGATAGCATTGATTTATCAAATGGCATTAGCTCAGATGGTTAGATTCCTCAACATTTAAGGAGAAGACCCAGGTTCGAATCTTGCCAAATGATACATGGATCTAATTTAAGCTTTTTTTTAATACCACTATGTGGTGATGATATAATATGGGTGGGCCTTGCTTCAATCCCATATAAATAATTGAAAAAAACATGATAGGATTGATTTAATATCCATGACCTCTCTAATAAAAAGATGCCTTGAAAGAAGTGTCATTAAAATTTTGAAAATAAAATTTAAAGGGATAATTTGTGACAACTCATATATCTTTGGTTTTACTTTTGAGAGTGTTATGTCTAATACTCTAATAAGAATAACGAAAAGATAAGGAGGTTGCAAGTCATCCTATCAAAGTCCACAAGATGACTCAAAAGTATATGATGGTGGGTTCATAAATCATAATTAGAATATTTTTATTATAACATCATCTAATCAATTCACACCAACCTTGATCAAAACCCAAAATTTTAAGAACACCATATAGAAAACTCCAACAAACCCTATCATATGCTTTGTTCATGTAATATTTTATAAGCATGCATGGTTCTTCTCATATACAAGTGAATGTAATGACCTCCTAGACAAAAATTATATCATCATAAATTCACTTCTCGCAAAGAAACCACCTTACTCCTATGTAGTAACAGAAGCTATTAGTTTTTGAAACTATCTTATAAATCAAATTACAAAATAATTTTGAATTAAAATTATTAAAAATATTCTCTTACCTTTCTTAGAGACTAATACAATAAAAGTGGCATTGACCTCACTTAATATAGCCTTATGTTAATCTTAAGAACCTCTTTCCTCATTCACAAAAATTAGTACCAATTTGCAAAAATATTAAAACATTCTTCCACAATTAAGATTTACAATAATACAATCCATAAAAATAAACACAAATTTAGATATTTAGAATGCTCAAACCCTTAAGGTAGAGCAACACCATACAATGCTCCTTATTGGAAAGAAGCCACTCCTTCCTATATTTCAATATGATATCCAAACACAATATTTTTCTCTTCATATATGTCTCTCCTACATTATATAATATTCAACCTACCATTACCGCTTATCCACACATGGGATAAATGCATTTATTCTAATATTAAATATGAAGAGCACAAACTTATACTGAGATGGGGGGTGAACAGTATAAGACCACTTTTTACTTTTCTTTCCCAAACAATATAATGCAATATATTAATGGAAATATCAACAACAGTAATCAAATCAATGCACAAATAACCACACACAATAGAGATACCAATTTAACATGGTTCACCCAATGTGGGCTACTCCACGGAAAAAATATTTCATTATTACAATATTGATGGACCTCTGTCCATAAATATTTATGGACTCCATGGAATCCTTTCCCTATTACAATATTTATGGACCTCTCGTCCAAAGGAGACACCAATACCCTAATCAATTTTATAGATATCTATCCAATTTTATAGATCTCTATCCATGAGAGATACCAATCCCCTCATCTGGTTCGTGGATATCTATCCACAGGAGAACTCCTTCTCCTCTGATCTAGCTGGTGATCTTCTAGAAGACTACTGCCTCCATTGCTTTGGCTTATGGACTCTCTCCACTAAAGACTCATATCCTCACTCAGAATACCTTTGTCCTCATTTCCATGGATAATGGATCTCTATCCACTAGTACTATTTCACCTCCAAAGCTTGCTTTTAGCTCTATCTTCAATCTGTACTACACACGGTCCTTCGGTCTAGCACAAATCTGCTCAATCTCTATCTCAAATCTACACTAAACATAGTCCTTAGGTCTAGCACAAATCTACTCAATCTCTATCTCTGATTTGCACTAAACATAGTCCTTCAGTTTAGCATAAATATACTCAATATCTGTCTCTGATATGGTACAAACATATCCTCAAGTCTGCACCAAATTTTGTCCTCAAGCCTTAACACAAAGCTTGATCCAATCATAAATCAACTCTACTAGATTTTTCCCTAACCTTAACTCAAGGTTTGAACGAATAAATCAATCAACTCTTCTCTCAAATATTCTCAAATAATTGCCTCAAATATGTCCATAAGTCTTTTCTACAACTTTCTCAAACTGCACAACAAGTCTTCACCAAGACTTACCTCAAATCTGCTCAACAAGTCCTCATTAGAACTTGTCTAATCTGCTCAACAAGTCTTCACTAAGACTTACCTCAAATATGCATTGTAAGCTTCCACAAAAGCTTACTCAACTGTGTATTTAAGTCCACTCTAGAACTTACTCAAATATGTCCATAAGATTTCACAAAAGCTTATTCAACTCAACTCAATATTTCACAAAAAACCTCTTCAATCACACAAACAAGTTTCACATAGAATCTTGTTTTAATCTCACAGAAACATATAGAGAATGGTTAGAGACTCAATATGTTTCACACTCACAACAATACTTAATCACTTTCAAACTCTCTTGTTTAACCACAAAAACATATGTAGAATGGTATATGACTCAATATGTTTCACTCTCACACAACACTCAATCACTTCCAAACTCTCTTCAAATAAATTAAGAATAAAGAACAATTTGTTTCAAAGAACTTGAAATATCACTCCAACACTCTCAATCAACTATGCTCAACCAACTCCACTCAATCAACTATGTTGAAAGTACTCCTTTGAGAATCATTCCTTTCATTAATATTTAAAAATTTGTTTCTTTGTTGGAAAAATTATGGTATCTCATGCCTCTTCTAAATGGTTGTTTTCCTCTTTGACTTATAACTAGTAAATGTTCTTCTTATTCTTCTTCCTCTTATTCTTCTTCTAATTTTATAGTATGTGGGACCTCTATTTTTTAAAGTAGGTTCACTAGCTTATCAAAGCTTCATGTTTGATCAGTAATATTTATTGTAGTCACAAAAATATTGTACGTTTTTGGGAGGGATCTCAAAATAATAGGAACTAATATTTCATAAAATACCTAAGTTCTTTGTGCTTGTAATGATGCTCAAGATTCTATTATTCTCCTCATGAATGCTTCTAGATTTTCTCCACTCTTCATCTTCAGATAATGGAGCTAATTTTAGAGGGATAGAATCTAATTTTGATTTTTGGCTTCAAATCATGTCTTCAATTTCTCCCATTCATCCTTGGTTGTGGTTGTATCTTTATTGTATGCTTAGACCTCATCTGCTATTCCAAACATGATGATGAGTCTTGTCTTTTTGTTTGCTTATCAAATTTTATTTGATTTTATCCTTATGTAGTAGGATAGAAAGTGCTTCCATTTACTACTTGTCAAAATTCCTCAAACTCAAGTTGTGTCATGATTTTGTCTTCTAGGTAGTATAATTTTTTTCCCTCAATAATTGGGAATCTAGCAACAAAAATTTTGGTGCTCCATTAGCCATGGTAATTTTGCACAAAATTCTAACATTCTTCTTTTATCACGTGTTAGCAATTCAATCCTATTCTCACATGATCTAGCAATATAATAATTCAATCCTATTCTCATAGGACCTATCAATATATAATACTCACACAATTATATACATTAAATAACAAACTTACTAAATAATATTATTGATGAATATTTCAACATAAGTAATGCAAATACAATGTATTGCAAAGTGTGTTCTTTACTATACAATTACAATACTTTGTTTTCAATCTATGCAACACAAGATACGCTTCACATTCACAAAACTCTTGACTTTTCTACTTACACTAACTCTTCATCTCCTCAAAGACAGAAGAGATTTAACTCTTCATATTTCTCATAAGAGAAATATATTTTATTGACTCCACATAATAGAAAACCTCTAATGATTATACACACACTAAAAGATAACCATTTACATAACTCCACACTTACATGACACCTACTATATACAAAAATTTAGACTCAAATATTTATAAACTAATTATAAGGTACTTGCAATATTCTTGCAAGGTACCAAATAATATAATACTTCCAACATAAAGTTTACCTTCAAAATATCTTTTTGACAAGTATATATATGCCTATACTCATATTTTAAATTATGCTTAAAAATGTGAGTGAGTTGTGTCTCGTCGAATAGAGGGAATATTTCTTCCTCTATGGAATATTTTTTGGAATATTCCCTTTATGTTTTCTTTTTCAAAAATATACTTTCTCAAATAATGAATATTCTATTCCTTTTTTTGTAATTTGTAATATGTTCCTCTTAATAAAAAAGGGTCTTTCAAAATTTTATACATTTTTATTTCCTTAATCAACATAAAGGCCCTTGTAGTCACTTGTGTGTGCTCTTTCCTTTGGAAAAAATATCATCTTAATTTCCATATTAATTTCTTGGTGTCTTCTAAAACCTTTGATTGCATCTTAAATTTTATTATGTAATATCTTCGGTTTGATGTTTGTGGATGATTAGCAATAATTGTTTCCTTCTTCTTTGATTGAAGATATTGTTCTAACACCTTTCTTGATTTCCTAGATGGATTTGTTGTTTAGTTTCCTTGGTGAGAATTTTTTATCCTCCAAGTGGTTGAATTTCTCATCTGCTTTGACATTTATGATTTTTTCTTGTGTTTCATGTTTACTTTCATGTCTATTTTGACGTATTTGTTTACAATGTTCAATTACACTATGACTATGATCTCATGTGCAAATTTGGATAATGTATTTCATCCACAAGTTTTAAATTTCCTTCTTAGATAGTTCCAGGGTTGTGACAACCCTATTCAACAATGTCCATAGGAGAGAAGGTAGTAGGGTTATTTCTACTTACAATGACACTCACTTTTCTTCCTCTCGTTCTTCCTTGTTGCTTTATAACCTTTATATTGAAGTTATTTGGTTGAAAACAAAGGATTTTTCTTGCTCAATGTTCTATTTTTCTCCTTCCTTAGTTTCTTGTTATTTCGTTAAATATGGATGAGCATTCCTTTCATGCAATCTTTTAATTATTGCTTTCTTTTGTTTGTCTTGATAAAAATGAAGTTATTTCCTTGGTTTGTTATATTTGCTTGCTAGACTTTGGTCTAGTGTTCTATTAACAATATTCTTGTGCTTTGAAAATGTTTTCTTATCCATACAAGTATTCTCTCTTCTCTGTATAGTAGGAATTTACCTCTTATTCACAATTTGATTATTAGTTTATTTATTTATCTTGCTTGAATTGGATTTGATTATTAGATTATTTATTTCTCTTGCTTGAATTGGATTCGTCTCCTAACAAAATATTGAAGCACCTTTGTAATGATTGTCATCCTTTAAATTTTCCTTTAGCACGTTCTCTTGGAATGCTTTGTACTGCTATAAATAGTTTCAATGGGCTATTTCAAATTTCCTTCAAACTTTCTTTTTCAATGCCTTTTAAAAAAGGCTTCAAGGGATTGTTTCAATTTTCCTTTAAACTTCCTTTTCAATGCCTTTTAAAAAGGACTTTAATGAATTGTTATAATTTTCCTTCAAACTTCTTATCCAATGCCTTTCAAAAAAGGTTTCTTTGTAATTTTCAAATGGAGTTTCAAATGGTTTCCTTTTTTGTAATATTAAGGAGCTTATATAGATTCCTTTTCTTGTAGATTTCGAGGAGCTACAAATGGCTTCCTCTATTGCCTTAATTTGGCATGGTTGTTTACTTTCAAGTTTTTGCCTTTGATAGGGGTTTTCCACCCTAACATCCTTTGATTCTACCATGGAATGTTGCTTCATGGTGGCAAATTGATATAGGGTAATTTTTACCCTTTAAACTACTTCCTTCAATCTTCAAACTTCTCCTTTAAACAGAGTGCTCTTTTGACTATATCTATGTTGAATCTAGAGGATAAGAAGGATCATTTATTCTTCCTTTTACCTACTTCAATGCCACATGTTAGATCTTAATGCTTCAAATGATTGTATTATGGTAGTGAAGGGTATTTTACCATATAGGATGCCTAATTTAGTTATAACAAACCTTAAAAAAAATTGCAATTACCTTGTCCTATACTACATGCATATACCTTGTGATGGATGGTTATACCACTTGACTTCTCACATGGTATATGATGTAATAACTCCTAATATAAAGATATTTTTAAGTTGGGATTAACTTGAATATCGAGTGATAATTGATCCTAAAATGTTATATGATAGGGAGGATCAAGTGATATTGACTAAGCAATAAATTAAACAATCCGAAGACAAACAAAAGAGTTATCTCAATGCTTAAATATTAAAAAGAAGTTTTTAATTAGGTGATACATTTTTTCTTAGAATTTATCCTCATAAGAGATCTACTAAGTTTGGCAATTTTGCATAGCTTACACTCTAAATGTGGTCATGATTTGATATGGATGGGGCCCATTTTAATCCCATATAACAATTTTTAAATTACATATATTAAAAATATTAAGGTTGGTCTAGTTATAGAAATTATGATCTAATGTAAATAGTAAATAATTAATTTAAAATTTGTAAATCATTAATTAGAACTTATCAATATATTAATTACGTAAATATCTTGCCATGTAGTTTGGAGCAATTGGTTTAGTGGAGAGTTCCATACTACAAACTAAGGTTCCAATCCAATGGGTGAACCATAATGCTTAACCCAATAAGTTTAGGATGAGCGGTGGGACCTATGAGTTCCCATAGAATAAACCAATGTTCAAATCTTATGGGTGAACCTTAATATTTAATCAAATGGTAAGAGCTCAACTAGTCAAATACATAGACTGTCAAGCTAGAGACCACAGTTTAAGTCTTGTCAAGTGATATATGTGCAATTATCAAGATGTTATATCATGGTAATACAACCATAGTTTAATACAAGTGGGACCCATTGCAATCCCATATAACCAACTAAAAACTATCTAAAATATTATGAAGCAAGGGTAAATAAGCAACCATATGTCTATGTATCAAGCTTAAATCCTTGCATTATAATGGACAATCTTGATGTGAGGCAACCCATGATAATATAGTTTGTAATAATGTGTTTTGTTAAATGAGATATAATAGAGGTAGGTTGTAAACCCCCATGTAAATAATTTAATAATAAATTAAAATATATCCTAATCTATTTTTAGCACTAATTTATATTCTAATTTATATCTCATATAATAATTAATATTCAGCTTATCAAATGGTATGATCTTAACAAGTTAAATTCATGAATTTATGAGGATACCTAAGTTATAATATTGCCAAATGATATATGCATATTTGTCAAGCTATTATAATAACATTATGTTGTCATGATGTGATACAAGTGGGGCCCACTTCAATCTCATACATCCAATTAAAAAAATCAAATTGAACTCTACATCCCTAACCTAGGTGCTAGCATAAATATGCATTAGCCCCTTTCCAACCCTATTATGAGTTGGACCTTTAATTTAAATTATTTTCATTCTCCCCTCTTGAGTTCATTAATCCCTATTCATATTTACCAACTATTATAAAATCAAATGTCACTAGTGGCGTCTCATAAAAACCCTGTGTAAATTCATTGAAAAAGATTAAGTGGCTTTAGCTTAAGCGATTATATTGCTCAATATTTAAAAGAGGAGACTAAGGTTCAAATATTTCCAAGTGATACATGGATAATATTCAAGCTTTGTTGCAATACCACTATTTGGTGATAATGTAATACAAGTGGTGCCCATTTCAATCCCATATAACCAATTGAAAAAAATATCACTAGTGGCACTAAATTTGAACAATATCACAAGTGATACTATGGTGGCATTAAAGTGGTGTTATGTAGCACCACCTATGTATTACCAATATAGCATAGCAAAAAAAACAAAGTAAGTGATACTATGATGGCATTACTTTTTGTCAAAAAAAAAATTGAAGTTTAGTTAGTCGTACAAGGCCTACTTAAATTTTGATGCTACTCATAAAAATGGATTGTTTGTGCAATATTACCCATAAGAATTTTGGTATAGATTGATAATCAAATAAATATCAAGGCCTTAAGGAATCCTTCACTAACCAATTCTTCTTCCAATGGAAATCCTTTGGAGTAAAGAATTCATATTACTCCAAATACTTATATCCTCACTTGTGAGTATCCACCATATTTAAGATATTAAATGAACTTATCCTTATGCAAAAAAAAAGCAATGAAAACTCTAGGAACATATTTTGAAGCTCCATTGTTGTTTGTTTGTGATCCTCTATGAAATATGTTGTGAATAGAAATCTAAGATCTAGAGTTGTTACTTGCATCAATAAAATTAGGATCTTGAACCTTTACAGGGCCAAAAAGCTCAAGCTAGTTGTTGCTATTTTGGATTAGGAATGAGATTATAAGGCCCTCATCGACTAACCACCTAATATATTTTTGGATTAATTACCAACTCTTTAATATGAAATTCCATGTTATGGGTCCTCTAAGGAGGGGCTTGCTTCTTAAACAAGTTTTCTATGTCCAGGGAACCTATAAATTTTTGAAGTAACATTTCCACCTGTTATTCTTTAATTTTTGAATAGCCAAACAAATTTTTCCCATAATGTCAAACCCAAATATTCAATTTCAGAAGTTTGGTCCTCCTACATTCTTTTCTTTGCAAACCCTATCCTATTTGCAAAAGGGAAATCTAAACTTCTTACATCAAAAAATATCTTGAAATTTTGTCACATTCAAAGGCTATATGTGTCCGTAATCTCAAAATGGAATCATATATATTTGGTGTATTTGGAAATATTGCTATATACCTTATGTGAGTTGAAATATTTCAACCATAGTTATGAACTTACCTTTCCAACTAGTCAAATAAGAATTTATCCTATCCAACATTAATTTAACTTTCCTACTAGCCAAACAAAATTTTATTCTATCCAACATTGAGTTTAAAGGCTCCTATTTTTTAACCAAACAAGCGACTTCGATATTTTGTTGGTAATTGTCATGCTTTGAAACACTAAAATATCTACAATGATCCATTGTAAATCAAGGTAATCTTGATTAAAAAAATATCTAGAATTTAATATGTTTATCGAGTATTTATTGTCTTATAACATGATAGCATTGATTTATCAAATGGCATTAGCTCAGATGGTTAGATTCCTCAACATTTAAGGAGAAGACCCAGGTTCGAATCTTGCCAAATGATACATGGATCTAATTTAAGCTTTTTTTTAATACCACTATGTGGTGATGATATAATATGGGTGGGCCTTGCTTCAATCCCATATAAATAATTGAAAAAAACATGATAGGATTGATTTAATATCCATGACCTCTCTAATAAAAAGATGCCTTGAAAGAAGTGTCATTAAAATTTTGAAAATAAAATTCAAAGGGATAATTTGTGACAACTCATATATCTTTGGTTTTACTTTTGAGAGTGTTATGTCTAATACTCTAATAAGAATAACGAAAAGATAAGGAGGTTGCAAGTCATCCTATCAAAGTCCACAAGATGACTCAAAAGTATATGATGGTGGGTTCATAAATCATAATTAGAATATTTTTATTATAACATCATCTAATCAATTCACACCAACCTTGATCAAAACCCAAAATTTTAAGAACACCATATAGAAAACTCCAACAAACCCTATCATATGCTTTGTTCATGTAATATTTTATAAGCATGCATGGTTCTTCTCATATACAAGTGAATGTAATGACCTCCTAGACAAAAATTATATCATCATAAATTCACTTCTCGCAAAGAAACCACCTTACTCCTATGTAGTAACAGAAGCTATTAGTTTTTGAAACTATCTTATAAATCAAATTACAAAATAATTTTGAATTAAAATTATTAAAAATATTCTCTTACCTTTCTTAGAGACTAATACAATAAAAGTGGCATTGACCTCACTTAATATAGCCTTATGTTAATCTTAAGAACCTCTTTCCTCATTCACAAAAATTAGTACCAATTTGCAAAAATATTAAAACATTCTTCCACAATTAAGATTTACAATAATACAATCCATAAAAATAAACACAAATTTAGATATTTAGAATGCTCAAACCCTTAAGGTAGAGCAACACCATACAATGCTCCTTATTGGAAATAAGCCACTCCTTCCTATATTTCAATCTGATATCCAAACACAATATTTTTCTCTTCATATATGTCTCTCCTACATTATATAATATTCAACCTACCATTACCGCTTATCCACACATGGGATAAATGCATTTATTCTAATATTAAATATGAAGAGCACAAACTTATACTGAGATGGGGGGTGAACAGTATAAGACCACTTTTTACTTTTCTTTCCCAAACAATATAATGCAATATATTAATGGAAATATCAACAACAGTAATCAAATCAATGCACAAATAACCACACACAATAGAGATACCAATTTAACATGGTTCACCCAATGTGGGCTACTCCACGGAAAAAATATTTCATTATTACAATATTGATGGACCTCTGTCCATAAATATTTATGGACTCCATGGAATCCTTTCCCTATTACAATATTTATGGACCTCTGTCCAAAGGAGACACCAATACCCTAATCAATTTTATAGATATCTATCCAATTTTATAGATCTCTATCCATGAGAGATACCAATCCCCTCATCTGGTTCGTGGATATCTATCCACAGGAGAACTCCTTCTCCTCTGATCTAGCTGGTGATCTTCTAGAAGACTACTGCCTCCATTGCTTTGGCTTATGGACTCTCTCCACTAAAGACTCATATCCTCACTCAGAATACCTTTGTCCTCATTTCCCTGGATAATGGATCTCTATCCACTAGTACTATTTCACCTCCAAAGCTTGCTTTTAGCTCTATCTTCAATCTGTACTACACACGGTCCTTCGGTCTAGCACAAATCTGCTCAATCTCTATCTCAAATCTACACTAAACATAGTCCTTAGGTCTAGCACAAATCTACTCAATCTCTATCTCTGATTTGCACTAAACATAGTCCTTCAGTTTAGCATAAATATACTCAATATCTGTCTCTGATATGGTACAAACATATCCTCAAGTCTGCACCAAATTTTGTCCTCAAGCCTTAACACAAAGCTTGATCCAATCATAAATCAACTCTACTAGATTTTTCCCTAACCTTAACTCAAGGTTTGAACGAATAAATCAATCAACTCTTCTCTCAAATATTCTCAAATAATTGCCTCAAATATGTCCATAAGTCCTTTCTACAACTTTCTCAAACTGCACAACAAGTCTTCACCAAGACTTACCTCAAATCTGCTCAACAAGTCCTCATTAGAACTTGTCTAATCTGCTCAACAAGTCTTCACTAAGACTTACCTCAAATATGCATTGTAAGCTTCCACAAAAGCTTACTCAATTGTGTATTTAAGTCCACTCTAGAACTTACTCAAATATGTCCATAAGATTTCACAAAAGCTTATTCAACTCAACTCAATATTTCACAAAAAACCTCTTCAATCACACAAACAAGTTTCACATAGAATCTTGTTTTAATCTCACTGAAACATATAGAGAATGGTTAGAGACTCAATATGTTTCACACTCACAACAATACTTAATCACTTTCAAACTCTCTTGTTTAACCACAAAAACATATGTAGAATGGTATATGACTCAATATGTTTCACTCTCACACAACACTCAATCACTTCCAAACTCTCTTCAAATAAATTAAGAATAAAGAACAATTTGTTTCAAAGAACTTGAAATATCACTCCAACACTCTCAATCAACTATGCTCAACCAACTCCACTCAATCAACTATGTTGAAAGTACT
>JAQPPZ010008853.1:0-21432 GCA_028583015.1 Wollemia nobilis | reverse complement strand
ATTAATATTGCTTTGGCTAAGAGGTTGCAGGTTAATACAATAAAAATTAAGGACATACAACGTGAGGGTGAAAAGTTTAGGTTTTTTAACATTTGAAGATCACCATGGATAAATATAGTTTACATTCATATCTGCATGCTATTAATATGGATGATGTGGATTATACTTGGTTGTATTATTTGGGTACTATTAAAATTAATATGCAAAAGAATTTTATGAAGTTATTATATAGGAAAAAAAAGATAGCATTGGAGGATATTTCTTAGCTTACGAAGCAAGGATACAAGAAGAAACAAGAAGTAATTATGGTAAGATAACAAGAAGTGGTTGCAGAGAAACAAATTGAAGAACAAATAGAAGAACCTGAAATAGAATCCAAGAAGGAAGTAACAACAATATATTATGTGGAATAAGTTGTAGCAACAAGTTTCATGGAAATAACAGTAGAAAAGTCTAAGGAATCTTTGATAGAAGAGCACAAGGACACACCAAACAAATGGAACATGAGATAAAATGTAGTAGAATTTAAAACAGTGAAGCCAAATGTTGAGGATTTAAAGAAGGTAGAACATCAAATTAAGGTTTCAGCATATTGCCATCCACACCTCTAGGAGCGACAATAATCTTGAAGGCATGGCTTAGGGTAACAATATTATGATTCTACATGGAATCAAAAAGGTACCAAGTATGGAAGTTTCTGGAAGAGAAATCATAGTGATCCTAGTTTTTAGAGTGGTGCAATAACATCAAGGAACAAATGGACCCATCATTTGAATTATCATAATAAATCACTAGAAGCATGGAGCTAACAAAGCATATTTGGATACTCAAGTAGCAAAATGGTATATCAACATCAACAAAGGCCACCACCAATCAAAGTTTCACTAGGATGGATGGGTGATCGAGATCGGTACCAGTTGCTAACATTGATTATCAAATCATATTATCTTGTTTCTCCATATGTTTTGAGGATGAAATATTTGTAAGGAGGGTGGAATGTTAGGGTACCTAGGAATAGGTATATGGGAATATGATATTATATTGTATAAGGTTTGGCATAGGCCATACCTAATTCAAGGTTGATTATATTAAAATATTATATTATATTAGTAGTCACCTTTCCAAAGTAGAATTAGAAGATGAGTATATAAAGAAGGGATATTCATCATTGTAATCACCATGTAGATCAATCATATGTAATCGTCTATGCCCACAAAGTGGTTTATGGGACTTTGCCCTCTCTAAGTGGTGCTCTCATATTGGGAGATCTTGTGGAGTTATTCCTTCCTTAAGAAGTATTGTTGGTGTTACCCTACCCTTAGGGTATTATCTATCTCTATCTCATTATATGTTTTATTATCGTGGAATATTATTTGTGGATGAATGGTTTAATATATTTGCATATTGGAGAATGATTTTTGTTGATAAAAATAAAGTTTCATAACACAAGAAAACAACAAAGAAATATCCAAACTGGCCTACCATCAACGAGCCAATTAGTGAATCCTCCTATAGTTATAAATCCACAACAAAAAACAAAAACAAAGGTTCTTATCTTGAAAATACCCCAACAAAATCTCAATCTTAAACCTCCTAAAATCCTCCTAGACTTATCGAGATATCTTGGTTAAGGTTTCAAGTGAATGAATATCCTTAGAATCTAAATATTAATAAATTTGCCTTGACTTTTAAATTTATATGGGTGGATAATAGGAACATATCTTTTTATACATATGATATCCTACAAACTTCTCTAGTAGGGGATCCTCCCCTATATGTTATAGCCCAAATTTATGATAAATTTAATAAAATAATTTTATTTAATGGTGGATCGAGACTAAACATCTATAACTTGAAATTATTTAGCTATTTTGGCTTAACCAAATATGACCTTGAAAAATCTAGTCTAACCATTAAGGCCTTTGATAATGGGAACCACAAGGCTAGTTGCATGATTGTATTACATCTCAAAGTGGGTCCTAGAACCTTAAACACTCTTTTCTATATCATTCCTTGTGATTTATCCTACAATATATCTTAGGATGTCCATGTATTCATGTAATGAGAGCAATCCCACCCATTATACATCAATGCCTAAAATATGAATTTAAAGGCCAAATAGACAATATGTCTCTTGATCCTAAACCCTTCAAGTACTATAATGTAGATAAATTTCAAAATCAAAAGCCTAGTAATTTCCCTCATCACAAAGAGGCTAAAGTTGTCATATCTACTTGAAAAATATCAAAAAGGTAATCTAGTAAAATCTCTAATCCCACTCCTAAAAGTTAGATAATGAAAGCATTAAATTTGCTTCAAATTTCTAATGATCATAATCCAGTAAATAAATAATATTCTATAGTAACTAAAATCATATGTAATTTTTATCAAGTAGACTTATCCAACATTCCTCCTTCTAGGATGTTAAGATTATCCCTTAGGAAAAAAAGAAAAAGAAAAAATGATGTACATAGAAAGTTATTCCTTTATTTTGGTTAGTACTACTCATGAGGAAAAGTTCATTGGTAGTAATTATTATCCTAATTGGTGACAATATGATTTGTGTTATTTATCTAATGCTTATCCTATTCCTAAATAAATCTTATCCAATATAGGTTATTGAGGCAAAAAGTTAGAGTTGAATGAACAAGGTATTGAAGAACCTCTCTAAGTAGAAGCCTAAACAAGATATTGGGATAAGATTTAACCCTAGTAATATTGATTCATATCCATACTCTATCTATAATGAAGAAGAAGTGCTTAACAAAAAGTATCATTATGATCAAGCTTCCTTGACTCATACCATATCCTTAAATATCCTTGATTGGAATTATAAATATTATAAAAGCCCTGACCCTATCATATTGAGAAATGATATCAGTCATTAAACCCATCATGGTGGTGTAAATTATCTAATCATAGAGTATCTCGAGCTCATTTCTAATGATACATCTTATAATTGGGAAGAACCTTATATTATTTCTTTCCCAAATGACTATAAAAAATATGAAGATTACTTAATCTAAAATTAGATCTACTATAAGGTATCATTTCCTCAAATAGCCAAAATAGCTCTATCTCAAGATACTAAAGATGATCCTCAACTTACATACCAAGATATTACCAGCCTAGAAATTCTAGGTGTCTTACCAACCCCTCCTCAATTAGAGGATGAATCTTAAAACTTGATAGAAGAAACTATAGGTGTTAACATTGTATCTCTAAACAAATCCTAAATTCTTAAGCTAGGCAAAGTCTTAACTTCAAATAGAAATATTAATATACCAATTTGTTGATCGAATTCAAAGATATTTTTGCTTGGTCATATGCTAATATGCCATGCTTAAATCCAACTTGAGTCATGCACAAAAGCTATAAAAGATGCATATGAATGTTGCACTTTTGATAAAAGAGGAACTTCAAAATCTTCTTGATATAGGCTTCATAAATTTAGTTGATTATTCTAATTTTATATCTAACATTATTCTTGCCACTAAGAAAGCTAAAAGTATTAGAATATATACATATTTTCAAAACATTAACAAAGGTTGTCTTAAATATTATTTTTTCCTTCTTAATATTGATATGATCATGGATTTTATAGTAGTATTTGGAATGATATCATTAATGGACAACTTATTTGGATATAATAAAATTAAAATTGCTCTAAAATACCAACACAAAATAACCTTTACCACTTCATGGGGAATATTATACTATCAAATGATGCCCTTTAGGATCAATAATGCAAGAGCAACCTATCAAAGATCCATCACATATATTTTTATAATTGATGCATTGGTATAATAAAATATTATATTTATGATATCCTTGGTCACTTACTCAAGCAAAACATATAGAATATGGCTCACACCTAAGACATATTTTTGAATGACTAAGGATATATAAATATGGCTCACACCTCAAATTTTTATTTTTGAGATGACATATGGAAAACTTATAGGATTTAGTGGGTCTTGAAGGGATATAGAAGTGTACTCTAATAAATAGAAGCTATTAGTAATATGCCACCCTTGTGAACATTAACTCAACTCATAAGTCTCCAAGGAAAAATCCAATCTATCCAAAGATTCAATTCTAAACTTTGATAAAGTCCACCCATTACAAATATATTGAACAAAGGTATATCTATTACGTGGAACAACTAATGTCAATAAGTATTCACTATTACAATTATATCTTATGAAAAATTTTATCCTTGTCCCTCCCAGTCTTAGTAAACCATTATTTATCTATATAGCCACAATCAATTATGCCTTAGGATATATTATAGCCCAATATGATAACCATATAGAGATAGGTATTTCTACATTAGTAGAACATTGGTCAGCTATGAAACTTGACATACTCTACTATAAATCTTATATCTCTCTATAGTGTTTGCTTATCAAAATTTCTGACACTATGTATTGACTCATAAACTTTTGTTATTACAAGAATCAATCCTTTGTGATATCTCATAACTAAAACCGATCTTTCAAGAATAAATGCCAAATGAGTCATGTTACTAAGCAAATTTGAACTTGAGTTCATTAGTCAATAATCCATGAAAGGTTAGGTGATTGTTGCTCAATAAGTGGATGTAAACTAAGAAGATAGCCAACCTTTAGAAATGGATTTCCCTGATAAATCTATTATCAACATTAATGTAACACTTGAGGGAGAAAATTCTTTGTCTTTATGCTTTGATGATTCATAATATGATATAGACTAGATAAAAAATACATCTAGCTACTCATTAACATCAATTTATTCCATTATCATTTAAGCTCAATTTTGCTTGTGCTAACAACATAACATAATATAAAGACCTTATTTTAGGACATAGAGACATTAAATCCATAAAAATAAAAGTCCTTTTTATATTTGGATACTCTTAATTAATTGTTAATCAAGTTAATGGAGTCAATCAAATCAAAGATAATAAGTTAAAACCCTATAAGAATATTGTTTATCAATTAATAGCAAATTTTGATAAGGTTATAATTGAATGTATATTTAGGATTACTAAAATTCTATGGATTCTATAAAAACCCTCATCCCATTAGAGCTTGATGATTAACTAAAACTACATTCAGTATAAGACAACTTAAACAACCAACAACCATAGAAACTAGTTAGCTCCTTTAGATGTTTTTGTTTTAGAAATCAATTCCTTAATTAAACTTGGTATCATGATATCTACAACTACCTCAAGGACAAAATTCTACCACAAGATTTAAACATATATGAACAAAATAATCCTAAGCAGAGAGCTTGTTGTCATATTATAATTAGTGATCTTTTATGTCGTCACACTCTTTATGGCATATTATTTAGATGTCTGGACCATGCAATCCCAAAAGGTAATCCAAGAACCTCATGATGGGTCATGTAAGGAATTAATTATTGGTATTATCATTATAAAGTAACTACTTAGAATGGGTTATTATTAGCCTAAAATAGAAAATAAGTCCTATGATTACGTTAATAAGTGTGATAAGTATCAAAAACATGACAATCATATCCATACACTATCTCAATACTTACAATCAATCACTTATGTATGGCCATTTTCCATGTGGGGAATGGACATAATTGGCAAAATCAATATCTCATCTTGTGATAGACATAAGTTTATTATTATGGCAACTAAATATTTACCAAATGAGTTGATTCTATGTCATTAGCTTCTATCACTAGTGTCCAAATATCAAAATCCATCTAAAACCAACTCATCTAAATATGGTATCTCATCTATTATTATTTTAGATAATATAATCCAATTTAAAAAATTATATTAATAAAATATATGTGAATTTTCATATATAGCACTAATGGTCTACTGCATATTACCCACAAGGTAATGGTCAAGCTAAAGTATCCAATAAAACTCTTGTAAAAAATCCTCTAGAAACTTGTTAACAAAATAGGAGATTGGTATCTACAACTCTACCCTACTCTTTGGGTTTAACAAACTAGTATTAGAACTCCAGGTAGAGCTACACCTTATATCTTAGTATATGGTACTCAGACTATGTTTCATTTTAAACTAGAGGTTTCATCACTATAGATCCTCCTACAATATGCTTTTGTTAGAGACGAATATCATCTAGCATGTCTAAATCAATTGGAATTTCTTAACAAAAAGTATATCCATGCCCTAGAGAACCTTTGGGTATAGCAAAAAAGACTTAAATGAGCCTAGTAAAAAAATATAAGAACTCAATTTTTTGAATTTGGTGATTTAATTTTGAACAACAATCATAAAACAATAATTCCAAATCCAAGCTAAAAGAAAATTTCAAACCCAAATGGCTAGGTCCATTCATCATCATCACTAAGCATGACTTAGGTGCATTTTGTCTTGCCACACTTGACAACAAAAAACTTAAACAACCAATGAATATCATGCACTTCAAATGATATTATGCTTAGAAAAACCATAATTGTACATATCTTTTTTGGCATTAATTGTGCATACCTTTATCTTTACTTTGATTTATTGGTTGCATGGTTATTGTTTGTTGCTTTATTTAGGTTGATTATTCTTATCTTTGTAATGTTGATGTTAATTGTATTAGAAATAACAACTTTTGATTTTGCATGATTATGATATGGTTGATTATTATTATTTATCTCTTATCTCTTTAAGTTTTACATTGTCACTCCTTTTTAATTGACTCTTTTATCTCTTTTGATTTCTTTTACCATGTTATTTTTGAGATGATGATGGAGACTCATGAGGATATACACAGGATAATGCTAACTAGGATTATTTGTATTTCAAAATTTTCTAGGTAGCAAACGTAAGCAAGTCATCCTCCTTTCCAACTTATTTTTTTTATTTTTTTGCTACTTACTATAGATATAGTATCCTCAATGACATGTATATCACAAATATGAGAGTGGAAATGCATTTACTTTTAGTTGTTTATGATTGCACCATCAATCCATGAGGATGTGTGCATTTTGATATGAGTGGATATCACTATATTTCTTCACCATCTATCTCAAAAAAACTTTCTTCATATGTTAGGCTAGCTACTTTATATCTAAAATGATAAAATATTGTGTTATTATGTTTGATTAAAACATCTAGATTGATAGATATTAGAAATAATACCTTTTTAAGTCCATTAACCTTGTTTCTTTGTACCTTAAGAATGAAGAACACAAGATTATACTGATAGGGGGGTGAACAGTATAAGATAACACTTTTAATTTTGTTTCCAAAGCAATAACTTCAAATATCATTAATTTTACTAATAAAACAATGCACAAATCACCACGCACATAAGAGACACATTTAACATGGTTCACCTAATGCGGGCTACATCCATGGATAAATATTTCTTATAAAATTCTCAACAAATTTTATGGGCTTCAACCCATAGGAGATAACAATCCCCTATTACAATGTTCGTGGACACCAATCCATAGGAGACACCAATCTCCTCTCAAATTCATGGACACCAATACACTGGAGACACCAATCCCCTCTCAAGTTTGTGGACACCACTCCACATGAGACACCAATCCCCTCTGCTTTGGTTTTGTGGACACCACTCCACAAGAGACATCGATCCCCTTTGCTCTAGTTTTGTGGACACCACTCCACAGGAGACACTAATTCCCTTTGCTCTGGTTTTGTGGATACCTCTCCATAGGAGACACCAATCCTCTTTGATCTAGTTTTGTGGATACCACTCCATAGGAGACATCAATATCTTTTTTTATGGTTATTTGGACACCACTCCACTCTGTTCTAGTTTTGTGTACACCACTCCACTCTATTCTAGTTTTGTGGACACCACTCCATAGGAGACACCTGTCCTGTCTGCTCTATTTCAAACTCTGCTCAATTATTCTCTCAAACCTACTCTATAATTTTACTCAAACATACTCAAAACTTGCTCATAAAACCTGCTCAAATATGCTCCATAACCTGCTCATATCTGCTCCAAAACCTGCTCATATCTGCTCCAAAATGTGCTCATCTGCTCATAAAAACCTGCTCAACTCTACTTATAAAATCTGCTCAAACCTGCTCACAAGCCTGCTAAGAAGACCTACTCAAATATGCTCCAAAAACATGCTCATCCACTCATAGAAACAATGCTCATCAATTCTCAAATCTTGCATACAAACAATCAATTCTCAAATCTTGCATACAAACAATGCTCATCAATTCTCAAATCTTGCATACAAACAATGCTCATAACTTTCTCAATGTGCTTTCCTCTATTCTAGCAATTCAGATATATTATACCCAGTATTATTTTATCTTCATGAACATACAAAGAATGATATGCAATAACAATTACCCAATATGTTCTTCACATTCATTAAGTCTGTCACTTTCACATATCTCACATTTATTACATTTAAAAGGTAGCTCTAATCTAGCATTTGAAAATTAACCTTATAAATGCTAATTTTCCTTCCCTTTTATAGATAGCTGAAAATATCCAATTATTTCAATTGAATCCTTGAAAGAAGATGTACATAAATCTCCTCTCTCTATACTTGCATAATGTAACACCTTGATTTATTCTAAAAAAATCTTTCCACTTATATGAAACTATCCTCTTTTACTCACACTTGTACTTTGAAACATCAAACTCATATTTCAATTTCATACATCTAATAATCCCTTATATCTCCCACTTACTAAATTCAACAAATCATAATCACATCACACAAAAAATATTTAACACTTTCATGGCTACCCACATAAAACACTTTGTATTTGAAATTTCTACTGCCACACCTTACCCAAAAGATTATGCACTTATTCTCTTGTTCTAACTTAAGGAAACTCTCATTCCTAAATACCTTGGTGCATTAATAATTTATCACTTTATTTTATTTTTCATTTTGAAGAAAACTTTCATACATAAATTCTCATAAAATTTCATTCCCAGATGTAATTAAAAGCACACTTATCTTTTAAAAATATTTTTGCTAGCGCTAAAACTCGAACCCTGGTCTCTCACCCACAACTCTTATTGGTTGGCAATGAACCACTTCTACTACACCGTCTGATGGAAGGTGATTCCACACCCTTCAACTTGAATATGTGGTCATTACTCTTCAATAAAAAATGTAACCCTGGCCCACTTCAAACACAAGACATTTCAACGTTATTTCTTCTTTTTCTCTCACGTAGCTGCCACTTCGACTTCTCACATAGTTGCCAATTTCGTAGTATTTAGGATTTAATTCTAATATCAACAACTGCCACCTCCATTATCTTTAGGGTTTAGCTCTAATATCACACAATTTCCACCTCCATTGTCTTTAGGGTTTAGTATCTTACATCCAAGTCCTATGCCTTTGTTTCCTATTGTGTTTCTTCTCTACAAGCACCAAAACTTCCACACAACGTTAATGAATATAATACAAATAAATAAAACAATGTAATACCTCTTATGCTTTGTCACTATTCAAAAACATATCCAATAAATTTACACCACAACATCATTGAGATCTCTTCACTACCACTGATATCTTCTTCACACTGTGTGCACTTCACATATACCATCGAACTCTCCTTTTCTTCCCTTTTGGAAACACCAATTTGCATAGATAATGTGATGCCTTCTCTTCTTTGACGTTGTTCGAAACTATCACGATCTTCACTACTACCTTTGGTTCCTTCATAAGTACCACAATATTTTTCATTTCTGGTGCAACACAGATGTTGATGGCTTTTCTTGCAATGTTGCACTTTTATTTGCAGGATCATCATGTTCTATTTTTTGTCACAACAATAAGCTTTTTGTTGGTTCCAAAAATCCTTTGCTTGAATACACTACAACAAACTCTTGCACAACTCCCATGAAGGCATATTATTTGAAGGCACTCACTATTCAAATCCAAACGAAAACACACACTCGAACACGAATGTATTCAAGCGCTCAAAAAAATGGCACACTCTCTGGACTTACTCACCCTCCAATCACTCAAACTAATGGAAAACTCTCCAAGCGCAATACTCAAACGAACAACACACTCTTTGTACGACACACTCTCTAGAACTCACTCACTATTTTGAATGTAGATGAAGGCATGTGAAAAAATGCTCTTTTTTTTCTTCGAAGGCAACACGAAGGTGCTCCTTGAAAAGTCACACACACCATAATGTTAGAACCAAATATATATGAAAAAATAACTTTTGAACCTTTCAACATAAGGGTTGGCCCTTACATTATTTTTCAATATATTTAAATACATCCCACTTTTAAACATTTATTTAAATCCTTTGATTTAAATACTTCCCACTTTTAAAAACCTTACTTTAATATTTAAATATTTAATTTAAATATTAAACTATACATCACCAATTTAATTTCTCAAGCAACATAATATTAACAACTCACAATTTCATCCATGAATATATTTTTGCCTTTGACATTATTGTATTGACAACTCACAATTCCAACCTTGAATACCTTTGACATCAATGACAACTTAATATTTCTAACAAAGAATAGAAATATGATACGCATTCTTCTCTTTAATTCAAAGCATTTAGGTTTACATATATAAAAAAAAAATCTTCAAACTTTAAGCTTATAAATTAAAAAATTTGTATTCCTAAATATTCTAATTTATGTCATAATTATAATTTTTATGTGTGTGATCCTTATCACTTTGTACTTAAGCATAAGAAATAGAATGCATGTTCTTCCATTAGGTTTAAAGTGCCAATATTTCACAGGCATGGAAGTTTTTAGTTTAAAATTTTATCTACTTTATTCTATTTTTAAACTCAAATTAATATACCACCTATACCCACTAGCAAGGGATGCTAATAGTTAGGATTAGTTGATTTTACTTTTTACTAGGAATATATTGTCAAAAGATTAATATAAAAAATATACTCCCCATATCCATTAATTGAGATTCTTATACTTAAGAGAAGAGGTAGAGTGTTTGTTCTTCCATGAGATCAAAGTATCTTGCTTAAAAACATGGGAAATTTTAATCTAAAAATATTACAATTGAAGCCTATAAACAATATTCTATAAATAGTTTATTTGTAATCCATAATCAGACTTATCAACACATGATGATACCAGTTAGAATTTTTCTTTTTAATTTTTCTAAGAATTGATGTCAATAAGTTAACATCAATATCTACTCATCTAGTGTTATTTGTATGTCATTTATCCTTGTTTATTTATATTTAAGAGGATAAATATAACATACATTATTCCCTTTATTCAAATTCATCCAAGTTAATATACATAGTACCTTATAAAACTTATAAAACCTACACTTAATCCTTAGTAACATCGCTCCATAATTTTGATCTCAAACATCTTTTCCTTATTCAAAATGTTTGACATTTTTTATGGTCTTGTTTGCATCCTAGGATGGATAGATGACTATGTTCATTCCTATAATGAATTAGATCACCAAAAATATCAATGGATCTTGATCACAAATTTCATGTTGTATTTTTGGATGAATCATAGGTCATAAAGAAAAAATAATATTTTCTTGATTTTAAATTTTTTATCCCTAGACATAACATAACAACTCATTATTTTCCAAGTGATGAATAATGTGGTTTTGTAGGTGTTTATGGAAATAAATGCTCATAAGTATTTATTTATCTATCTTTAATATCTTTATCCACTCAAAATATAATCTAGCATTTGAGTCACAAGAACAAACACTTATGCTACTCCCTCATTTGCTAAGTTTTTCATCTTATTGTTTATTATTAAACTATGAATAGTATGGGCTCGTAGGTGCTAATGATAGTGAACATTTATCAATTTTAGTCTTCTAAACCTAATAATTTTTCAATAGATAAAAACATGTTATTAAATAAGCTGATAAAAATTGTTTTACATTGATGATGTAGAATGTTATCCCATCACCAAATTTACTCAATCATATTTATCTAATATTTTCATCCACATGTTTATGACCACATGATGAATTTGATGATCATTTTGAGGCTTATAATGATTAACACTTGCATCAATGTGATGGTTACAAACATAATGGTCATCAACAATCAACATATATTACCTTTGTTTTCCTATAAAATAGAGGGTGGCCTCAATATGAATACTTTTAAGCATCATATAGAATCACCAAAACCATAAAAAATACATGCAAGCATGGGGTAACATAGATTCATCCATCTACCTAAATTGCTTCACACACATTCAAAACTAATTCTAAGAATGGGAGTAATTTAGATTATAGATCCACCATCTTTAAAAATTCCACATATCAAAACTCATTTAAACCATATATATATATATATATATATATATATTTGAATCTTTTATAGTTTAGCATTGTCTTGTTTCGATTAAGCATCATATGTATTGTTTGAATTTTAAAAGAAAAATAAATCATAATAAAAAATCCCTTATAAAATAGCTAAAATCCTTTATGGCACATCTAAAGTCCTCTTGTATCATATAAATTCTTAGATGGCACATCTACTCTTTACATATGTGTATCATAGAATGTCCTATATGGCACATCTAAACTCCATCTAAGTACATCTATTTTGTACATTGTTGTATCATAGAATATCCTATATGGCATAGCTAAAGTCCCCCTAGGCATATCTATTTTGTACATATTTATATCATAGAAAGTCTTTTATGGCACCACTAAAGTCTCATTGGGCACATCTATTTTGTAAATATCCATATCATAGAAAGTCCTATATAGCACAACTAAAGGCCTTTTGTGCACATCTATTTTATAAATAAATAGTAACACAAATTCCTACATGGCATATCTAAAGTCTCATTGTACACATCATTTTTCTAAATATACATTGTATGTATCTTGTATCTTTGAAAGTCCTATGAGGCATAACAAAAACCTTTGAATTATATCTTTCTTAACACAACCATATAGCAACACTATTATTCTAAACCAATCATAACCATAATATATAATTATTAATTAATAAAGTACAATATAGATAAAAGTCATCTATAAAATTCCATGCATCATAATCACAATATATATCTGCATATAAATCATCATGAATCATATACATTATTACATATGATCCCATCCAACAACCCCTAATTCCTACACAATATGCTAGGGATAACTCCCTCTACAACACTTCCCTATGGTGGTGGCATCATCACAATGTTAAAATTTACAATATTTTCTAGAAATAAAAAAAAAAACAAACCATTTACTCAATTCTTAGACAAAAATTATAAATGGATGAAAGAAAAAAAAGTTAGAGACTCAAAAATTGGGGGTTCCCTTGAGCACCATAAATAATTATTGTATTATCTATGGATAAATATCACAACGCTTCAATACAATGGATGAAGTAATAGGGGTATTTATACCGATAATAAGACTCCAATTACATAAATGAGTTTAATCTAAGCCAACAGAGGGCCTAAGATTAATTACAAATTATAAGTTAGTTTTATCCATAACAAGGTTAACCACAACCCTTATGACTTACATAATAAATTATTACAATAAATTAAATACGTTATACAATAATTTCCCATAAGACTATACAATATTGCATCATAAAATATCAGCCTTGACCATAAGTCATATTACACTTTCAACACATAGACCCTTGGGAGTGTCACATGTGATACCGGGTCTATAACTTAGTCTATAACTAAATGGATGCATGAGCCAATGACAATAAATAGTTTTTTGTATGCATGGTTATGTGATACATTGTACAGTAGGAGTTTGCTCTACCAACCTTGGCCATAAGATTATCCTACATCTAAACCATATTAGTATACAATCTATCTAATCTGGCCTAGTGTGCCTAATTAAAATTTTATAGTATGTCACACAACATCTACACCATCTATCCATCCCCAATCGTTGGATTTCACTCTTTTCTTAGCAAATCTAGAGTGGTCTGCAACCTAGCCATCTATTGTACTAGCTAGTTCCTATATTGAACCCACATGGTCATCTCAACTTGACTTCAATCTTACTTCATGGTGAGTAAAGTAACCTTTACTAGATAAAAGTATCTTTCTTTACCATTCATACAGTATGAGATGATTTTCTTAGGTTTTCCTAACCACTTGTAATAGTAGGTATTACCACTAGGGCACCTCAGTATCCTAGTTGTTACCACCTCCTCCATTACCTCACCAATTGGCACACCTTATGGCTAATCCACCTAGCCTACCTCCTAATATGCATCTACTATGATATCTATAGCCCTACCATTATTATCCTCTAGGGTTAGAATCCCTAATACCAAACTTAGTATCAATCAATGTAAACTACATCAACTAAAATATTCTAGGTGGCATGATCATCTACATCTACCTCTTAATAAGAGTAAGGATTGTTGGTCCGGCTTTCATGCACACCCCGGGAAAAGGATGAAGCAAGGAAGCTCCGGAGACACCCACGGGACGGATCCATATTTTAGGATTGTGGTTATAAGGTGCAGTTAGAGTTGGGTCGAATGGCAATTACTTTTTCACTTTTGGAATAGATTTCAATATGGATTTTTACTTAGGGGTTCCCGAACTTGTTGTAGTTGCAAAAGTTGTTGATAATATATTAATTGAATTTTTGATTAGCTTATGGTCGATTTAAATAAAAGGCAAATAAAGAAAATAAAAATGGATATTACGTAAGCAAAGAGAGGTAGGGTAGGGCAAAAGAGAAGTTTATAAACATAATTGTAAAACAAACTTATTTATCTATGCTATCTACAATAGAACAAATCCGAAAGTGTTCTCTAAGATACTTTACTAAGAGCACAAGGCGAGTGAACAGTTAGCAAAAATCATAAATCCAAGGGCATGGTTAAAGGTATCTTTGGCTAGCTCATGAAAGAGCAATTAGACAAAATTAACTCAAATTTTTTCTAGGACAATGACATAACTAACACTTTTAATTTGAAATGGCTTTCGATATATTAAAACTTTAATGGAACGGATAACAAAGAAGATAACTTATCCATCAAATATTGCTGCATGCTATGAAAGCTAAGCACATAACTCCAAGTCGAAACAAAGGATTTACAAATTTGCAAGAATTGATTATAGCCTTTTATTTTAGTTTCGCTTCCGGATTAATTGAGAGAGTTTTATAGATTGGAACCTTTTTTATTTCTTCACAATTTATATTAAACCTAGGAGGGTTTTATATAAAAATCATTTAATCAAAGTTGGATAGAACTTAACTTGCAATTGTCAATTGCATAATGGAGAGATAATATGCTTGCATTATCGATATATGTATTATTTTGGTGGGATAGTACACTTTTGGATCGGTTGTAGATTGTGTTGATTGTTTTGTATAGTTTATTTTGTTGATGTTGGTTCTGTGGTTTGATAATTTGTTTATTTGCTTTATGGTCTTTCTTGTGTAAGTGGTGGATCATGAAGACAAAATTATTTAGCTTTATTTTGAGCTTTAATTATTAATGCTGTTGATTTTGTTTAGTTGGTGTGCTGATTTTTAATATTTCTTTGAGTTTTTTTGTGTGTATGTTGTGGTTTTGTTATTTGCTTTATATATTATTTAATATATATTATTATAATATTTTAATTCTATATCATGCTCCTTTATTTATCTTTCTCGTTTATTGTTTTTTTTATTTCTCCTTAATTTATCATTTATATATTTCGTTTTTTCATATTTACTAATTATTTATTTGCCCCACATTTCAATTAGAACTTTTGTCAGTTTATCACTTATTTTTCCTCTAGGATTGCACTTTTGCCTTCCTTTTTTGTTCTGTTTGGCGATTCTCTGTCTCTCGTTATTGTCAGCTTTGTGTTCTTTTTTTTGGGATTTTTTCTTTGCTTTCCATTTGTTTTTTATTTTTTTTTGTTTTGGTTTGTGTGGTTGGGGTGTTGTTTTTTTTCTTTTTTTTTTGTTCTTTTTTTTTTTTTTTTTTTTTGTTGTTGTGGATGCTTTTGTGTATGCTTGTTTTTTTTTGTTTTTTTTTTTTTTTTTTTTTTTTTTTTTTTTTTTTTTTTTTTTTTTTTTTTTTTTTTTTTTAAAAAAAAAAAAAAAAAATATTAAAAAAAAAAAAAAAAAAAAAAAAAAAAAAAATTATGAGGTAACCCAAACTCATGGCTTCCAATAGTCCTATACTAGATAATGTCTGGAGGGATTCCTTATACCATTCTAAATTATCAAACCACATGTTCATAATGAAATATATCCTAATATTTTCTTGTGCTCATAAACCACCTCCCTTACCTAACATGAGCAAGTTGATGTGCATCCTCCACCCACCTAGGGTGCCTTCTATATGAGTACAAAATTACATCTTGGCACCTGAGTTCATTGATCTAATATTGTACTCTCTTTGAAATCCCCTTGTATAGTCAACTATGTCCTAAATCAAAGACATGGATCCATTGGTATACTTAGGGGACCTCAACATCATCAATATCTCCAAGAAGCCCAAGTGGATGAATAACTTCTATATGCTTCCATGCTTATACTCGGATTAGCATGTAGCACATAATATTTTAGTCATCCTTATAGGTAACTCAATGTAATTCATGACATACCTTAGCTATTATAGTTGGTCCCAATACAAAAATAGTTGAGTGCTTAATTATATTAGCTACAAACTTCATAACTATACATGGAAAATCTTACATGCTAGTATTTGGTAACAACAATCCAAAATTAAGAGATGATATTAAATTTTCCTATCGAATCAAGTACCCTCCACAATATGTGACATTGATATCAATACCTAAATATAGAAGTGGAAATTAAGTGTATCTAGTTAATCTCCTCAAACTCCAACTCTTTGATAAGTTGGTCCTCAATTGGTAACCTCAAATAGATACCCATAAAATATTCCACACATCCTCCAAGGTGATGGTCATCTCCCCCATTGGAAACTAGAATTGTTTTACCTTCAAATACTATCTCTTCACTAAGACTGTCAACTATGATCTATTAAATACTATCTTCATCATTAAGGCTACATGGCATAGCCCAATTACCACTAACAATGGATGATATTCAAACCCCAATAGCAAAATAATAGACTTAAGGATGTGTGGTTACTACTTCCTCATGTCCAAAACCTATAATTTCATTTGCACAATCAAATAGAACCTTCAATAAAATGCATCTTCATCAACAAATCACTAATTTATTATTTTCATGCAACAATTTTACAAAAATCCTAAAGAGTTAAAAGCAACATACTTTGATAAAAGTGCTAGTACTTTTATTTCTTGAGTGTGCTATTACCATAAAAGTATTGTAATTTATAATAACACCAAAACATTAGTACTAGACTCTAACAAATATGCCATGCAAAAGTGCTATTAGTTAAAAATAGTGTCAATAGAACTATTATAGAACAAATACACCACATTAATTTTCAACACCTAAAATTAAACTTGATAATGACTAAAATTTTGAAAAGGTAGTAGACTAACTTATGGGGTAGCTTGTCTCTCTATTGTCGATAGTCACTCCTAATCACTACGATGCATGGGTCATCTTTGTCGCACCATTAAAAATAAATGTAAAAACAACATTCCAAAAATTTATTTTCTCAATATTGCATAGTAAAGATTATTTTTAATCCCTCCCATCCTTTTTACCCTACCCCTCTCTAATATTTCATTATTTTCTTAACATATTTTTAAATTTTCTTTTGTTCTTGCAAGAAAAATCAAGATTTTTTGTTTGACAAAGGACTTTATATCAAAAATTCAAGTGGTCACACATAAGAAAGAGAAAATTTAATGTGATTACTAAAGTAATCATTTGAAACATATAATAACTTATCAAGGCATCAACATTCAAAAAGCTTAAAAAAGTTCAACTCGGCATTTATTTTTCTAGTCTTTTATATATTCATAATTTTATGAATATATCAAAAAGGATAAATCTAGACACCCAAATTTGATCAAACAAACTTTAACATAATCGATATAATCTTAAAATTCATCTAAACATCATCAAACATCATGATAAAATCTAATCTAAATTAAGAATAAATGAGCCTTATCATCATTTAGCAAAAGCATTGTCTCAATGTCACTAGCACCACAGCGCTAATGTAGTATGAGCTAGTGTTATCGTTTGGATTTCAAACATGACCATTTGGCACCAAGACCAGCCTATCGAGCTCATTTTTTCATTAATGTTAACTTAATGATAGCACCATGGCGCTTTTACCACTAACATTTTTGTCAATATAGAAATAAAATAAAAAGCAAACATCCAACCAATGTTGACTACTTGCTAACAGATCCACCACATCTTTCCCATATCTGCCAACTCTATCCCCAAAATGAACTTATCTATAAATCTAGTAACTCTATCATAAACTCTCCAACTTGTTAAAATTACAAACTTGCTTGCTTTTATCAAAAAAGTAACCTCACAATCATGGAAACTTGCTAACCTTCAAATGGAAAATTTCTCCTCCTCTTAGCCTTGTTAGAATCTATAAATCTAGCTCTTATGGCATTGCATTGATACATAATTTTGATTAGCAAAGCCTTGTCATATTCTCTTTTGAAAACTTTAAGTGAAGCTCTATTGGTTTGATTTGGCTACTCACACTAACAAGATTCTATCAAAATTACTTCGAGGCTACATCATTCATCAACGAATTCAAAGATATATCATGGCAAGAGACCCTTTGAAAACTTGTTTTGGATGAGATTTCTCTTCCCTATCAAATTTAAATAATAAGTTTAATTGCTTTTTAGATTACTAATATGAATTTTATTCTACATAATAGTTTAAATTAATAATCATTGTCATTTTCATCTCTTGGTATCTATTAACAATATATTTTGCAAAATTTATCTAAAATCCTTGATTGTAAGTTTGAAAGTCAATAGCATCATACTGCAGGAGGATTTTCATAATTTTAGGCAAACTGGAAAGTGCTAGAACCTCCTAGTGCTTTTTTCTGTTACTTTAGAATTAGTTATTTCTTTATTTATATTTTTTCTTACCCTAGAACTAGTTATCTCTCTATTTATAGATTATTTCTATTATACTTACATTCTAAAAATCTATGCATCTTAATGCACTATTTTAATTTAGCAAGTAGTTCTATGATCTTTCTATGCTTTTGTTTGTGTTATAGCACTAATATTAGTACCAACTAGTTATAGCACTTTGGACTCATAAAATAGAACTACATAATGGTTATTATCTTGGTTAGATTTTATATTATTTAGATTTTATAGCATACTAGTAGTTTCTTTGATAGCATTAGCTAGTCCCCAATACATTATTGACATTATTCTATCATTATCTCAAGAAACTAGATCATAATGGTAGATGTCCCTTATCTTTTTCCAAACATTTTATCATTGTTATTTTATATTTTTATAAACAAGGAGTATAATTTAGGCAAAACCCTAAATGCTTAATAGTTTTGAGTGTTGTGTGTGTAGGTACTCATTTTAAAATATTAGAAAGTAGGAGCTTGAGGATGACATAAAACACCTATCTAGCTAGATATTATTTTGGAGCACAGTCAAGTTTTACCAAAAATTGCTCATCTATTTTCTCTAATTGATCAAACTATTTTATTTAAATTTGAAAAAAAGGAAAATATCACTATCTTGTAAATTCTTGTATTCATATCTTCTATAAAATTTTGCAAGTTATAGCTATAATTTAGTAGTTAGTCATTCCTTTATATTAATTTTTTTATTCAAAAGTAAAAAGAAAAAAAGAAGAAAGTGAAAATTTCTAGCCAAACTTAATCATTTTCCCTTTTATAAGCTTGCATTATCATTGAAAATGAAAAGACATTTAGGGTAAGTTTTACATTGTGCATCTTTAGGAAGTTAGTTTAATTATTTTTCTAATTAAAAATTAATAATAATTTAGTTAATATTAGATATTTGCATCATCTAAAGGCTAAAATATATCTAGATTGATTTCATTTTCTATTTAGAATTAGTTTTGTGCATAAGCATAGATATGTTCAATGCTTTTAAAAAAACATGATACCACTTTTGTTAGCATTATTGTACTTTTGACTACACTGCTACTATTTGTACTTATATCATAGATAGATTTGCATTATCATCCAAAGTAAAAATGCATCTATTAATAAGTAACACATGATGTAATAGTCAGGCTTAGTATTAGGCTTAGGATTATATGATATTTTTATGTATTACATGAAGTCCTCCATGGCTCATGTTGGATTATGACATGTATTGTGTGAAGCCCTTCATGGCTCACATTGGCTTCTATTGGTTAGTTTGTTAGGTTAGTCTATTGAGATTATTTTTATCTCTTCATTAGCTATTAGATTGCACTTAGCAGCATTCCAGACAAGTCTTGTTTACATTATGGTGGTTACACTTGATATTCATATTTATATTATGGGAGGTTGCACCTACATACTTCTGGTTGTAACCATTTGATTCTTCATGGTGCTTATTTAAGCACCCCATCTAATGCATTTCTTAGCTTCATTTCCACATCAATGGTATTAGAGCAAGTTTGCATAGGTTTTTGGATGATTTTTTACCTCGTGTTGCTCTTGTTGGATTCAAGTAATTTATGTCCAATACCAATATTTTGGTCATGTGGTGCAATTGGCTTCATGTTATTTTTGGCTATTCTTGCATCATATATGAAGTCCTAATACAAAAAGCTAGTATAATTGGTTGTCTACATCTGTTCGAATGAGGATTCGATCTAAAATCCAAAGGACCCTATGATATTAGAGAACCATATGTCGTAGGAGAGTCATTCGATGATAAACACCTCGTAACATCTTCCTTCACCTTGTGAGACATCAACCAACCATATGATAATTGGGGATATAGGTGGTAATGAATCTTGTTGTCAAGTTGGAGGTCTTTATAGAATCTCAATAGACTATTGTGCATGTTAGAAGAAGCCCTTATGGATTAGCAAACTCTCAGTTGCATGATTTTGTGCTCTAGTTGACATATTAAGTTCTGGTGAAGCCTCCAATAGTCTTGAAGTTCCAAGATATATTGCCATCTATCGTAGCCTTTGTGGAGTCTTTGAGAAGATATATTCACACCAATTTTCCATGGAGATAGATTCAGATCAAGCATTGTGCAAGCTCTTCCAATTTTTAGCCATCACTAGTGACTCCTCTCATGTCTAGAATTATCATGTATTATAAATCGTACATAGGATGTCAATATTTTCTTAGGAAACACAGTGCATTCCAAGTTTGTAAAAGGTTTTTGACCATAGTCACTTCCACTATGAAACCCTCTCTTGGTACAAAGAGCCATCAGAATACCTACACCAACACATTTGATTAGTCAATTAAGGACATCAATTTAAAAAAATTGGTGACGTAGACCTTATAAAAAAAAGAGCATTGTATTCATGGAAAATAGGTCATTGGAGATAATGGCTAATTAATGATGAAAAAAATAAGCAGTAATCAATCAAACCTAAGATATTTTT
>JAQPPZ010008852.1:0-19462 GCA_028583015.1 Wollemia nobilis | reverse complement strand
CTGGAGTATAAATTTGTTATGGTAATTTGAAAGCATATTCCTCCTAAAAGTCCAATCAAGAAAGTCTTGGAGCTGATAAAAAATATCTTATCAGGGTAATTTATTCACATCAAATTAAATATTTTGATCTAAAATCTAGGAAAAGCCTTATAAAATGTACCAATCCATGGATAAAATACAAACACCCAAGTTTTTATCTATAGGTCTAATGACAATTTATTTGTCATTGGGAAGGGAACAAATGGCAGACCATATGTGGGATGGAAAAGCACATTGGCAAGTGGTATTAGAAGCAGATAATTTGTTATTGACGAATATTTCACCCATGCCAATAATTTCTTCCAATTATAAAACTATGAGGGATTTAAACTTGGATTGGAAACTTAGAAAGGATCAATGGGCTTAAACGATTTGGAGGGCCACATCTCAGTCCAAAGAACCGTTCAAGATGAAGATGTCTATAAAATGTTGAAAACTCATGTTTTAGAACCTCTTTATTCTACTCTTGAAACTCTTAAGTGCAATGGATACACTCTATACTATTTTTATTTTTTCTAAGAGGAGAGGACTTTATGCTGCTTGAGGAAAATAGATATATTTACCTAGATTAACCTTTACCTCCTTCACCTCATTTGCTTTAATATTTTCCTCATATTTCCTCACACTTTTAACTCCTAATTTTGAACTTATGAACTATAGTTTCTCATGTTGTGTATTATTATTTTTATCTAATGGTTGATTTGAGTAAACTATATTTGCCTTTGTTATTTTATGATGTAGAGGGGATTTTCTACCATTTTATTTCGAGTGGAAAATACTTGATTTGATCTAGTTTCTTCTATGATATGATCTCCTTGCTATATATTTAAGTATGTCTCATGCCCAAATTTTTACATCTCCTTACTCATCACTTTCACTTTAAAATATCTTGCCATGTGTCTAGTATCATAACATTTGCAATATAAAAATACAATTTTTTGTAATCCACTTGTTTATCCCATTATCTTGAGTTAAATTTTAATCTTAATAGACTATAGTAATAATTTTTAAATATTCATAGCAACATGTATTCAAGTGATAACAAAATTTCATTAATTTTCCTTAGTAGCTTCTCCCTCCTTGATGAACTCCTCTAAAGTATTGCTAATATTATTTAAAATATCATTGTTAATAAGATGATAAGAAATTCTAAAAAGTCTAATAAATATCAAAATAATTTTAATAGTCTTTATGTTCACACATAAATTATCCCTCTATAATCTTAATTATAATGCATCTTTGCCCTAATACAAGGGCCACCATTCATTATTTTATTCTTGATTTTCAAACTAGAAAATATTATAAGGAAAAATAACTTTGGAAGAAAGGTCATGGAGTAATTTGAATTCAATACTCATTTACACTTTGATCAAATTTTGATCTCTAAGAACTATTCAATATCCATGGAACTTAAATATGTACTATCAATAAAAATGGATATGGGGATTAGAGAAAAAATAATATTATTGTTGATGTTAAAAATAATTATTGGAGGTAATATCTTGGAAATGTAATAATTTATGTAGATAAGGGTGTTAGGTAGTAGATAATTTAGTCAATAATGGTGTTATATTTTTCTTGGTAAAATTAAAATTTTAGAAGGCAAATCACTAGATAAGATTTATATCAATGAAAATGATGTCAAGAACCTAAATGCAAAAACTTAACACTCAGCCAAATATCCAAATGCCAATTCCATGTCTGATTTTCGTCCAATCAACCTGTGCAATGCCATTTATAAAGTTTTGATGAAATCCATGACCAATAGAATGCGTGAGGTCCTCCCTTTCATTGTTGACACCCCCCAAGGGAGATTTTTTCAAGGAAGGTCTATTCTAGATGGGGTAATTTCTATCCATGAGGCCCTTCATTCAACATATTTGTCCAAGCAGCTAACTTTCCTCCTGAAATTGGACATGAACAAAGCCTATGACAGGCTTAGCTGGAAGTTCCTTGAGGCTGTCCTCACCAAGTTTGGCTTCCATATGAACTGGGTTGCATTGATTTTAGGTTGCATTTCTACCCCATGGTTTTCTATCTTGATTAATGGCTCCACCACTGGTTATTTTTGTAGCTTGCGTGGCATCAGACAAGGGGATACTATGTCCCCTTACTTTTCATTCTACTCATTGAAGCTCTAGGATGATCCCTTAAAGCATCCAGTAACATTTAGCTCATTTCTAGACTAAGAGTTGCTTCTCACACTAGACCTGTATCCCATCAATAGTTTGTTGACGATACCTTGGTCACTACCAAAGCTTCCTGTTTTGAGGTGAAAGTGATTAAGTTCATACTTCAATGGTATGAAGAGGTTTTTGGGCAAAAAATAAACTTTCATAAAAGCAAAATTTTCTTCTTAAATACTCTAGATTGCAGGCAACAAAAAATTTCTGAAATCTTGAATTGCCTAATTTCCCACCTCCCTGCTTCATATTTGGGAATTCCTCTGTTCTTTGGTCAATCCAAACCTTCTATGTGGAATGGGGTGGTGGAAATATTGAAGAGGAAACTTGCAGGTTGGAAAGGAAATTTACTGTCACAAGCTGGGAAAGTTACTTTGACTCAAAATTCCCTTCAAAATATGCCAATTTACTTCATGTCCATGTTTAAAATTCTAGTCAAGGTGACTCAGAAACTAGAACAGATACAAAGGAATTTATTATGGACTGGGGCTGAGAACAAGAGTAGATTTCATTTGGTTGAATGGAACAAGGTTTGTAAACCTAAAATTTTTGGAGGGCTGGACCTTAGAAGACTACAGTTGTTTAACAATGCTCTTCTGGCCAAGTAGTCTTGGCGGTTAATTTCCAGAGAGGAAGTGGAATGGATTAATATAATTAATCAAAAATACCTTTGGCAATCTACCTTCTTCATGGTTGAGACCCATCCTCATGGTTCCTGCTTTTGGAAATCCATTCTTGCTGCTCGACCCATCATCCTTGAGGGCCTTCGATGGAGGGTTGGCACCGATAGTCAGATAGATTTTTGGAGGGACATTTGGACGCTGGAAAATCCTCTGATTGAAAACCCACTACTGGATAATCTCAAATCATTCACAGACATCAGGTTTTGTCCCTCGGTGTCTAACTTTATTGAAGATCATAATGAGTAGAGAAGGTGGAAGTAGATCAATATCAATGAGATGCCAAATGAGTCCACCCAGCTCCAAGAAATCATCCAGATTCCATTCAACCGCATGCTCACATTGATCAATTTTTTTGGTAGGGTTATGAGTCAGGGGTGTTCTCGGTCAAGACTGCCTTCAATCTTATTCTGCTAACTCAACCTATTGATTTGCATTTCAAGCTCATGTGGTCCAAACACTTGATTCCTAAAGTTGCTTCCTTTGTGTGGATTGCCATCCAAGGGAAAATTCTCACCAATGACAACATTTTGCAAAGAGGTATGCTTATCCCCAATAGATGTCATCTCTACTGCTGCAATTGGGAATGCCCATGACATATTTTCTAGATTGCCTGTTCACTACACCAATCCTTCATAAACTATTTGACTGGTTTAATATTGCCTGGGCTTCCCCCCAGACCCTTGCCGATATTTTTATACAGTTGCTGAACCCCTTCATCAACCTTCGCCTCAAAAATTTCTAGATTTTTTGTCTCCATCATTTTATGTGGCATATCTGGCTTGAAAGAAACAGGCGTATCTTCAAAAACATGTCCTGGAGCGCTAATTTTCTAAGCTCTAAAATCCTTAATACTGCAAAAGAGAATGCTAGACTACTTCCACTGCAATCCAAGTCTTGTCCTGCGGTTGAAGTTAGTTTAGCTGAATCCTTAGACTTTCCCATTGTCACTTCATTGCCCTCAAAACCCCAACCTAGGCACTTCTCTAATTGGATCCCCCCCCAAATGCTGGGTCAAACTTAACGTGGATGGGGCAGCTAAAGGTAACCCTGGAATTTTCGGTGCTGGAGTTGTTCTCAAAGATTTCCAAGGTAATGTCCTCTGTGCCTTTGCCGAACCACTTGGTATTCACTCCAACCAAGTTGTAGAAGCTAGGGCTCTTTTGTGGGGACTTACCGTTGCTAAAAGGTTTGCCGATTCAAAGATTTTGGTGGAAGGAGACTCCTTAACCACCATCAATTATTTTAAGAATAATAAGACTCCCTCTTGGAAGGTCAAGAATTATATCGACGAATCCAAACTCCTGTCTCGTAATTTTCAAGAAATCATTTTTCAACACACATTTCGGGAGAACAATAAGCTTGCTGATGCTCTTGCAAATCATGTTGTTTCTATTGATGAACTATCCACATGGAATTCTACCCTACCTCTGATGTTCGAGAAACTGCTTACTACTGATAAAATTTCTTCTAGGGTCCAACCAAGTTCCATTAATGCCACCCGTGTTAGCTCCAATCCTGATGAAGTGTGATTTCCTCTTTGGTGACCGATTTCTTCGGTCACCATTTTCAAGCATTGTATTGTGTATGATGATTTTTTTGTCTTGTGTTTACGTTTCCTGGCACATTTCATAGAGATGTGTTCTCGTTTCTACCTTCGTGAATCTGTACTTTTGTCTGAGCCGTGAGCTCTTCCTTCACTTCCACTATTTTGGTCTTCCCTCGGTGTCCCAAATACCTTGCTCCTCTGTGCCTGTGGCCTCACTTGTCAACCTTGAATTTATCACTTACTGGCCTTCCTAGAATTTGGAGTGGATCTTTTGCTCCTTTAAGTTGGCCTTCTGTCGATGGAACCATCATTCCCAATTTTCGTATTCTTGTTGCATTCTTGTTTATCTATTTGTGTCCCCCATTTATGGTATCATGGAACCCTTTCTCGAGCCTTCTGATGTGATCAAGGATACCATAGCTGAGTCTTACTTTGCTGGTACTAAATTCCTTCCATTTTTCAAGAAGTTCGAAGGGGAAGATCCAAAAATTACCCTAGCTTTCATGGAGACGTGGAACAAAGGGAAAGTGTCTATCAGAGGCAAGAATTTTGTGCTTGAAATTAAGACTCTTGTTGAGATTATGATCCATCCAGCCACCAGAAGATCCATCAGACGAGAGAAGCACAACTGGGAGGAAGAATTAAAAGAAATCACTAACAAGGATTTTTGCAGGAGAGCTAAACTAGTTGGGCTGCGGTGCATCGATCTTCCCTTTCCTTGGGGAAGTCTTCTAAAGTCCATCATGGAGTTCGTGACTATTGACGATCCAGATAAGTCCCTTACCTATTTTCATTTTGCCTTCTTTAACCATTTCTGCAATGCCAAGGTTATGAACATTCCCAAATACATATTCAACTTCATTAGCCATACCTTAGAGGACTATAACAAAAATAAAGACAAACTCCCCATTCACAGAGGCATTTTTAATGTGCTCTATAAGCATTTGCTGTTACATTATCCTGAAGGTGTTATCCTGAATCCTATGCCCAGTCCATCCAAAGCCAGTTCTTCCCAGTCCCTTCCCAAGAACCAAAGTATATCAACAAGAAAGCAGAAAATTATTGAAAAGGTTTCCAAACTTGGAAAGAAGACTTGTACCATTGATTCTAACAATGACAGCGATTTCAAAATTGGCAAAGATCCTAAGCTTCAAAATATTCATGTTCGAAGCTCGACGATATTGAAAAGCAAATCTAAGAAGGAGATGAACATATTTTATTAAAAGGAAATGAAGAATTTTGTTGATAAAAGAGTAAGTTTGATATGATTTAATTGACCTAACAATAAATTTAATATTTTGTTATTTTGATGGGAATGGCCACCAATAGAAGCCACATATAACTTATTTAAAAAATAAAATAAAAATTAAAAGCAATAGAGCCTTGGCTATTAACTATAAGCTTGTCAATATTTATGTTCAAGAGAGGATATCTTTGTATTGGTGTATTTTACATCATATTTAAATGTTCAATTGGTGCTCTAAGGCATGCCTTTAAGATGATTCAATTTATATATACTCTAACTAGATATTGCTTATGTTATTATAGAATTTTCTAGCAATGAGAACATGTGGATTTTGAAGTTTTCAATGTAGTTTTTAAAATTCGAATTAGCATTTTTGGGGTGTCCTTAGACCTTATTTTCCTAATTGATGAGTTAGTACTTTTATCTTATAGTAAGAATATACATAAATATATTATGTAGGTGTAAAACAATTCTAGTTGAGTTGTTGTAGAATCATGTATTTGTTGTGGATGTAGTGATGGTGTTGTCCTTTTATTCATGCAATAATCTTGTCTATACTATGAACCTTGCAATATCTAATATTGTATTAATACAATGGATTAGTTGATGAGAAATATTGTGCAACTTTCTCTATTGCATATAATACATATATATTCAAATTTTTAGATGTAATCTATAGTACAGTTTTCAAATTTTGAAAAGTTTAGGATTTTTTTAAAATAAAGGAAAAGGAAATCATAAGAAACTATCATTTAGACTTCATTTTAGTAGTTAAATAATTTTTACCTTTTTAATATTTGGCATGCATATAAGTTTTCAAAAAGTACTTTTAGCCTTAAGCATTCTTAAATAAAGTAGTGTTGTTTTTAAAACTTTGTTGTCTTTATAATGATGCACTTGGTATAAAGTGAGGTAAATATCATCTCAAATAATTTTAATGATTAAAAATATGTAATGTCAATTTATCTTTTATAATTATGATTGTTATTGTATTTTTAAATAACAATTTCAAATTTTTAGGTTATACTATTTGAGATATATAGTAATGAAATTTTATATATTAAGGTTATATTATTTAAGATATATAGTAATGATGAGAAGGACCCATATCCTTACAAAAATGATGTATTACATATAATATTAGTGTACTACTAGTAAGAAAGTTGGGCTCACAAAAGTCTAACAAGGTTCAATTATAATTAAATGAATTTGATGGAACCATATTTACAATGAGAATTAATGATTCACTCTAAATTTCAAGAGAGGGTAATGCTTATAATATATTTTTTCAAGTCAAGTGCTTACTTTAATATAAATTATTTTCTTACAAATTTTACTTTAATGTAAAAATAATACTAAAATTAAGGACAATAAAACATCAAATATTTTAAATTTATTTTATATTACAACCTAAAATTTAAATATAAAAAATAATATATTTATATATATATATTTAATATTTAATATTTAATGTAATTTTTTTTTGGTATTGATAAAAAATGGATTGAAAGGCCCCGATCCTTTACACAGATAGAAAGATATGTAGGAAAAAAAAAAATATAAGATCATACAAATGCTGCAAGATAACCCTATCTTAGTCAAACAAATAAACCTAGACTAAACTTGGGAAAGGTGAAATAATATTCATCCTGATATCCTTCTATTTAACGTGGCATGTAGAACGTGAAATAATATTCCTCGTGATATCCTTCTATTTAATGTGGCTTATGTACTGTTCAATGCTTTACATAATTGATAAAGAAACTTTTAAAATTCAAATAATTAATATTTTATTTTAATACACTACACATGCTATAGGTCCAAGGTGTAGATCAATTGGTTCATCCAAACCCCATAAGGGGGGCGGATGTCCAAGGTTTAAATCTCGGGCCTGGTCGGACTGAACGCTTGTCCCTAGTGCTTTCAGTGGCGTAAAAGGTTTAAAATGATTGTGGCATGGTGGTTATAGGGGCGAACTGCACAAAGATCTGTGCGGTGGCTTTTGGGGCGGATAACACAGAATACTGTGGACAGCCTGTCCAGATTCGTGACGGCTACCGATTCCACAATTAAAAAAAAAAAATACTACACATGCTTTCAAAAATTTTATAAAATTTATCATTTATAATTCATTAACATATAAAATAAAAAATAAAAAATTTATATAAAAAATTGTATAGATCTTATTCCTTTAAAAATACTAATCAACATAACAATTATAAATAAAATATAGATTTTAAGGTAGAATTTGTTTATATTGTCACATACACACCTAGCTGTTGTTAGAAATTTACACACCTAGTTGTTGTTAGAACTTGGATTTTTAGGAAGAGAGTTTAAAGCCCTAACAGCTACCTTGAATTTCTAGAAAGAGATTTTAAAGCCCTAACTACTACCTTATTTTGTAAACAAGGTAAACAATCATTATTAAAATGTATACTATACTTAAAATTATATAAAAAAATAATACATCAGATAATAAGTTTTATTGAAATAAAAAATTAACCACAAATTTAATAATGGAAATAATAGCATAAACGTAATAAAAATGTTGTCAAAGACTCAACTTACATTATTGATAATAAAACTCAACGAAACTCGGATTCCACGGATTCCACTCTACAAAAAATATGTATAAACTCAAATTCAAATTATGATAAAATGTGATGTATACTTAAACTTGCATAAATGGATTCCACTCTACAACAAATATGTATAAACCCAAATTCAAATAATGATAAAATATGATGTATACTTAAAATTGTATAAAAAATAACACATTTAAAATTAAAAAACGACCACAAAATTCATAATGGAAATAATGGCATAAACGCAATAAAAATGTTGTTAAAGTCTCAACTTACATTGATAATGAAACTCAACTCACATGAAACTTGGATTCCACTCTAGAACAAATATGTATAAAATTAAATTCAAATTATGATAAAAGGTGATGTATACTTAAACTTGTATAAAAAAGTAACACATTTGAAATTAAAAAACAACCACAAATTTCATAATGAAAATAATGGCATAAAAGCAATAAAAATGTTGCCAAAGTCTCAACTTACATTGATAATGAAACTCAACTTACATGAAACTCGGATTCCACTCTACAATAAATATGTATAAACTCAAATTCAAATCATAATAAATCATAATAAAATTAATGTATATTTAAATTTTTATAAAAAATATAATACATCAGATAATCATGATAAAATGTAATGTATACTTAAATTTTTATAAAAAATATAACACACCAGATAATAAGTTTTATTGAAATAAAAAAATAACCACATAGTTAATAATGGAAATAATGGTATAAACACAATAAAAATGTTGTCAAAGATTCAACTTACATTATTGATAATAAAACTCAAAAACTCGATTCCACTCTACAACAAATATGTATAAAATATTGATCTCATAAAAAAATGCTTCCATATACAAAGTCAATAATTCAATTTAAAGCATCATTCATTTCAAGGTCGATGGTTTCCAGTGGGATTCTAGTTTGAACTAGTTAAAGTGAAAATATGGTAGGTTTTGCCTTCCGTTGGATTGCTCGGCGTGCCAAGGGGTCGGGCTGTATGCTGAAATCGTTCTAATTGCCAAGGGGTGGCCAAGTATCGGGAGGACCAAGTGCCTTCGGTTTGCTTTAGGTAAAGCACCTATCAATACAATACAATCTTTGCATTGTAACATTTGCTTTATGTAATTAATGTTAGAAAAATTAACCTAGATTTCATGCTTGTGCCCAACTCCGCTCCGAACCTTGGGCGAAATTGGATTGTGCTTCAGACATGGGCAAAGTCGGATTGTGCTCCCGTAGTTCGAGATCCTGGCAACAGTGTGACATGACGTCGCACCTACCTTCTGACAGATTTGACACCTGACAGATCCGATCTCCGTAAGAGTTAATGCCAAGTCGGTGATTAGTCAGAAACCCTAGTTGAGGGCCTATCAGAGGATAACCCTTATTTGAACCTGTCAGAGGATAACCCTTATCCTCCTCTCCCCACGGCTATAAAAGGCAGTTCGGGTCTTCAGACGAAGATAGGCTGAAAGAGAGAAGTTCATGAAAGAGGAAGCGAAGAATAGAGCAGAGAAAGAAAGGAGAGCGATTTAGTGAGCAGTGTGGCTCAACTGATTAATGTTCGAGCAACAAACTCGACATTTCTCCTTGTTTAGTTTATCATGCAGCATAGCCTACAGATGTTAATTCCTTAGTTGAGGATTTCTATAAATCTAGTTTCATATGAATAAAGTTTGCTATCATTTCAAACATCTTTAGGGTTTATAGTTTTATTGTGCTAAAGTTTATTGTTCTATGTTTCGGTGTTTCTCTCCTCTCTTACGGGTCTTGCCAAGCCAGGCATACCCAGCGGTAGCCGTGGAAGACAAAGAGGTCAAAGGCCAAACTTGGCCAAGTCTGAGGCTGCTTCCCATGTTCGCTGCCAAAGTCAGACTGCGCCCGAGATTCGAATGCAGCCTGAGAGCATCAGCGAAGTTCGTCTGTCGGCGCTGTACGAACTTCGCCAGCAACAATCGACTTCCCTCCTACGTTCGGTGAAGTTCGTCATCCGGTGAAGTTCGTACTTCGCTGTGCAATCCGCACTTCGCATATTGAAAGTGTGAAGTTCACACTTCATGCGAAGTTTGCACTTCGTCGAATTCCCAGCGTAGTCTGCACCATGCTCACGAGTGACGGACTTCGCCCGTGTTTCGGTGTCGTTCGCACTTCACTACCGAAGCTGGGAGCTAGCTGTGTGCCCTATGCAGTCTAAACTGTCGGACTTCGATGATTAAAATAAAAAATTGTTCCTTCAAATTGGTATTAGAGCTGATTAAGTCGTGACGCAGAGATAGAAGATGGATTTCGAAAAGAATTCCCTGTAGTTGCAGATACCATGATTTAATTGCAAGAACTATGATTACTAGAGCATCCAGATGAAGATCCTATTCGGATCTCAGGAGCTATGGGAGTTAGTCGAGAACGGCTACCCAGAACTGGCAGATGCAGCGAAGATCGGCCGCCCTCTCTCAAGCAGATAAGGATCTATTGAAAGAGTACAAGAAGAAGGACCAGAAGGCCCTCTTCTACATCATGCAAGTGGTTGAGGAGACCATCTTCCCATAGATTGCATCAGCCACCAAGGCCAAGCAGGCCTGAGAAACCCTGACAAGTTTGTATCAGGGCACCGACAAAGTGAAGTTGGTGAAACTACAGATGCTCCGGAGAAAGTTTTAAAATCTGCACATGACTGAGTCTGAGTCCATGAGTTATTTCTTCACCTGGACGACAGATATTATCAACCAGATGTGGTTGAATAGAGAAAATGTGCAGAGCCAGAGAATCGTGCAGAAGATTCTCAGAAGTCTACCCACCAAGTTCGACTCGGTTGTGATAGCAATCAAAGAGTCAAGGGATTTGAAAACCCTCTCAACAGACAAACTCATGGGTTCTTTGCAGACCCATGAACAGAGGCTGAGCCGCTCAACTCAGTCTTCTTTGGAGCAAGCCTTCAAAGCGCAGGTCTTAGTCTGAGACAACTGCAGACAAGACTCTCACCATGGTGCTTCTAGTTCTCAAGGAGGAAAAGGCAGAAGTAGGCATGGGAGAAGTAACAAGCAAGGAGGGAGATCAAACCCTCATGACGCTAAGCCAAGTTGTAACTTTCATCAGCAAGGAGGAAGAGGCACTGGCAAAAATCAGCAAGGAAGCTCTCAGCAGAAGAAGGACATGTCAAAGGTCCAATGCTACTACTACAGCAAGTTCGGCCATTATGCCTCACAGTGCAGGAAGAAGATGGCGAACGTGAATCAACAACAAGCCCATTATATGGAGGAACCCAAAAATGTAGTAGGAGGAAATGTATTGCTGACTTGCAGTATTGAAGAGGAGAGCAAGAAAAACATCTGGTATCTTGACAGTGGTTGTAGCAACCATATGACTGGGAACAAGGAGATGTTCTCACAACTGGATGAAATAGTCCAGTCCGAAGTCAAGATGGGGAACATAAGCAAAGTTCCTATGATGGGTAAAGGAAAGATCCTCATCCGCACTCGGCACGATGAAAGTAAAACAATTCAAGATGTTTTTTATGTTCTTGGGTTGAAGCATAATTTGTTAAGTGTTGGATAGCTTGTGCAGAAGGGGCACACTGTACTGTTCAAATATGGTGTCTGTTCCATCAGAGACAAAGTCCATGGACAAATTGCAACTGTGTCCATGACGAAAAACAAAATGTTTTCGTTGCAGATTCAGAATGAATCATTGATGTCTCTGAGTGCAGTTGAGAAAGATGCTACCTGGCTATGGCATCTCAGATTTGGTCACCTGAGCTTCAATGGTCTGAATCAACTGCACAGGATGCAAATGGTGAAGGGTTTACCTCTTATTGAGCAACCGAACCAAGTGTGTGAAGGTTGCCTAGTCGGCAAGCAACACAGGGATGCATTCCTTGTAGGACAGTCTTGGAGAGCATCACGACCATTGGAGCTGGTGCACTCAGACATTTGCGGTTCGATGTAGACCACCACGTTTGTCAGCAACAAATACTTCTTGACATTTATAGATGACTTCAACCGGAAGACTTGGATTTATGCCATCAAGCTGAAGTCAGAGGCATTTGCCAAATTCAAGGAGTTCAAGGCTCTGGTGGAGAAACAAAGCGGATATCAGATCAAGACTCTTAGGACATATGGTGGAGGTGAATACATCTCCAATGAATTCCATAACTATTGCAAGCAGCACAAAATTCAAAGGCAGTTCACTGCCAGATACATGCCACAATAGAATGGTGTGGCTGAGAGGAAGAAGCGAACCATCATAGAAATGGCATGAAGCATGATGAAGGCGAAGGGATTGTCACATGAATTTTGGGCAGAGGCTGTAACATGTGCAGTCTACTTGCTGAATAGATGTCTCACTAAAAGCGTGAAGGACAAAATCCCTCAGGAGGCCTGGAGCGGAGTGAAGCCAAGTGTGGCTCACTTGCGTGTGTTCGGGTGCATTGCATATGCACATGTTCCAGAAGAGAAGCGACAGAAGTTGGATGATCGAGCTGAGAAGTGCATTTTCATAGGGTACAGTGAGCAGGCAAAGGCATTAGGCTATACAACCCTATGACAAAGAAGCTCATCATTAGCCATGATGTGAAATTTCTTGAAGACCAAGCCTGGAACGAGAAATCAAAGACTACCCAGCCAGAGCCAACAGTAGTATAGTCTGTTGACTTGGAAGAAGGAAGTGTGCAGCCCCCTACAACTTCCAGTAGCAACAGCGGTGCCAGCAGTAGCACAGCCACTCCATCTCGGTCGCCTCCACTCGCAAGTAGAATCCAGAACCTGGTGACGCCAGCTTGCGAGAAATCTACGAGGCAACCCAAACCCACATAGATGAAGAGTACTCTGACTTTGCATTCTTTACTGAAGTTGATCCAGTAGAGTTCGAAGATGCAAGTCAGAATCAGAAGTGGGTGCAAGCGATGGATGAAGAGATAGCAGCCATTGAAAATAATGAGACATGGCAGCTGACTGATCTTCCAGCAGGGAAGAAGACCATTGGGATCAAGTGGGTGTATAAGAAAACGTTTAATGCCCAAGGAGAAGTTGACAGGCATAAGGCCAGATTAGTGGAAAGAGGCTACAAGCAGAAGTCAGGAGTTGACTATCATGAGGTGTATGCACCTGTAGCCCGACTTGACACAATCAGAATGATTCCGCACCTGGCAGCTCAGAAAGGATGGAGCGTGTACCAAATGGATGTCAAGTCTGCCTTCCTCAATGGAGTGTTGGAAGAAGAGGTCTACATAGACCAGCCACCCGGTTATGAAATGCAAGGACAAGAAGGCAAAGTCCTGAAACTGAAGAAGGCCCTGTATGGGTTGAAGCAAGCACCTCGGGCATGGTACAGCCGTATTGATGGCTATTTTCAAGAGAATGGGTTTCAAAAATGCCCATATGAGCACTCCCTATACATGAAGACAAATGCAGTAGGTGAGCTCATCATCGTCTGCCTGTACGTAGACGATCTGATATATACTGGCAATAGCAATAGCCTATTTGCACAATTTAGAACAACCATGAAGTCCGAGTTTGAAATGATTGACATGGGGCTGATGAAATTTTTTCTCGGCATTGAAGTTGACCAATCAGCAGATGGCATCTTCATTTCTCAGGGCAAGTATGTGAAGGATGTCCTGAAGCACTTCAAGATGGAGGACAACAAACCTGCCATCACACCTGTAGCCACAGGTTTGAAGCTGAGCAAGTTGGATATAGGAAGGAATGTAGATCCAACCTTGTTCAAGAGGCTAGTTGGCAGTCTGATGTATTTGATTGCAACTCGACCAGATCTAATGTTCAGAGTTAGTATGATCAGTCGTTTCATGGAGACTCTGAAGGACACGCACTGGCAAGTAGGTAAGAGGATCTTGCACTATGTCAATGGGACACAGAACCATGGCCTATTTTACGCCAGATAAGACCAGCTAGAATTGGTCGGCTTCATAGATAGTGACTGGGCTAGCAGTACCGACGATCAAAAGAGCACCTCCGGGTATGTTTTCCATCTCGGATTAGGGGCAGTATCATGGGTGTCCAAGAAGCAACCCATCATTGCGTTTTCCATAATCGAAGCAGAATATGCCACTACCACAATAGCCGCATGCCAAGTAGTTTGGATGCGAAGAGTTCTGAGTGAACTGCACAATCCTCCGGAAGGCGCGACAACAATTTTTTGTGATAACAATTCGGCCATTGCACTGTCAAAGGATCCTATGTTCCATGGCCGGACGAAGCACATTGATATTCATTATCACTTCAATAGAGAGTTGGTGAAGTTCGGAGAAATTCATCTGCAGTTTTGTAGATCCAAGGAGCAGTTGGTAGATATTTTCATGAAGCCTTTGAAGGAGGAAGACTTCAATAGATTGCGAAAGCAGCTTGGAGTCAAAGCGATCATGAGATCAGGTTTAAAGGAGGGTGTTAGAAAAATTAACCTAGATTTCATGCTTGTGCCCAACTGCACTCTGAACCTTGGGTGAAATCGGATTGTGCTTCAGACATAGGCGAAGTCGGACTGCGCTCCCGCAGTCCGAGATCCCGACAAAAGTGTGACATGACATCGCACCTACCTTCTGACAGATTTGACACCTGACAGATCCGATCTCCGCAGGAGTTAATGCCAAGTCGGCGATTAGTCAGAAACCCTAGTTGAGGGCCTGTCAGAGGATAACCCTTATCATCCTCTCTCCATAGCTATAAAAGGCAGTTCGGGTCTTCAGACGAAGATAGGATGAAAGAGAGAAGTTCATGAAAGAGGAAGCGAAGAATAGAGCAGAGAAAGAAAGGAGAGCGATTCAGTGAGCAGTGTGGCTCAGATGATTAATGTCCGAGCAGCAAACTCAACATTTCTCCTTGTTTAGTTTATCCTGCAGCGTAGCTTGCAGATGTTGTTAATTCCTCAGTTGAGGATTTCTGTAAATCTAGTTTCACATGAATAAAGTTTGTTATCGTTTCAAGCATCTTTAGGGTTTACAGTTTTATTGTGCTAAAGTTTATTTTTCTCTGTTGCGGTGTTTCTCTCCTCTCTTACGGGTCTTGCCAAGCCAGGCATACCCAGCAACAGCAACTGAAGACAAAGAGGTCGAAGGCCAAACTTGGCCAAGTCTGAAGCTGCTTCCCAAGATCGCTGCCAAAGTCAGACTACGCCCGAGATCCGAGCGCAGCCTGAGAGCGCCAGCAAAGTTCGTCTATCGGCGCTGTGCAAACTTTGCCAGCGACAGTCGACTTCCCTCCTACGTTCGGCGATGTTCGTCATCCGGTGAAGTTCGTACTTCACTGCGCAATCCGCACTTCGCATATTGAAAGTGCGAAGTTCGCACTTCGCACGAAGTCTGCACTTCACAGACTTCCCAGCGCAGTCCGCACTGCGCTCGCGAGTGACGGACTTCACCTGTTGTTCGGCGCCGTCCACACTTCGCTCCCGAAGCCAGGATCTGGCCGTGCGCCCTGCGCAGTCCGAACTGTCGGACTTCGGCGATTAAAATCGAAAATCGTTCCTTCAATTAATACAATATTTGCTTTCCACCATGAGCTGTGCAATGTATGCTTTGTGTGTTTTTGTTGTTACTTTATGTTAATGGCTATAAAACGAACCTTCGTGTCGTCTCAAACAAACACAAATATGACAAAGGCAAATGAACCTGGTTGTGCATTGTGTCGTCTGCTACGGTTTTTAGGAAGGAAAGGCGTAGTCCCGGTGCGGTTGGGTTCACCGTGAGTTGGGGTGCCGCGAAGGGTCATCGGTCTTCGTTGAGGTTGGTCCTCCGTCAGTTGGTATCAGAGCTGGCGTCAACAGCTGAGTCGAGCCAATGCACTGCAATCTTTGTAAAGTATTTTCATTGCGAAGGTTAAGGTAAGGTTTGACGTTCTCTATTTTAAGTCCGAATCATGGCGGATGCTGGTTTCCAAAACCCCCAAGAACGCTTGACTGAACAAAGGCCTCAAGTGGGCGGTGCTGGAGGTGAAAGAGGCCGACGCAATACGCGGGGGCGTGCTGTCAAAGAGCTGGACCAATGCATCATCCAGCGGATGGATGAATTGAAGACGAATATCATGAAGCCCATCATGGACGAGACCTTGATTGGGCTCGACGATTGGCAAAAGGAGACTGTGACTTGGCAAAAAGAGCAAGATAAGGCTATGGAAAGCTTACAAAAGTCCCTCGCTGAATCCCTGCAAGCCCAAAAAAAAGTTGCAGGAAGAGATGACGCTGTTGCGTGTGGTTGTTGCGGCCTCAATGAGCCAAACTGTTGATGTTGGTCACAGTGCAGTGCCACCCCTAGCGAAGCTGCGCAGGCTGAAAGAGCCCAAGTCCTACGATGGAGCGCGCGACAATCATTTGCTCGGTAATTTCTTCTAAGACATGGAGGAATACCCACGGCCCTGGGTGACTTAACCGGCAAGAAAGAGGTTCAAATGGCGGTAAGGTATCTTGATGGTGTTGCCAAAACTTGGTGGAGGAACCTTGCCATCGATGCTGATGCGGGGAAAGCAAAGAAGCCTGATTCTTGGAACGAGATGAAGGAGGCCCTGCGCGGCCATATTTAGACCTAAAAATGCAGAATGGTTACGAGATACAAGCTGTGAGCGCTTCGTCATATCGGCGGGATCCACAACTACATTAAAGTCCTTCCAAGAGCTCATGGTTTACATAAAGGACATGGCAAAAGTAGATCGCTTGTACTCGTTTGAAGTTGGCCGCATGAAGACTGAGTAGGAATTTTTAATCCGCCGGAGTGCGCAAAGAATCCCCACGACGTCGGGCTGCGCGGGGAAAAATCCGCGACAGCGGGCGGTCAAACGGAGTGCGGGGTCAAAGAGGCATCGTTGAAAAACGTGCAGTCTGATGGCGCAGGGAAATGCCTCGAAGTCGGGCTGCGCACACAAGAAGTTGCACAGCTGGGCGTGGGTGCGCCGTCGGGTTGCGCAGATTATTGACTGTGCAGTCGAGCTGCGCTGCACACAAAACATTTAGTGAAAAAATGTTGAAGTGTTCTTGCTTGTCAAGGCAAAATTGAGGACGTCGGTTGCTTGTACTCCCAGTTAGAAGGAATCCATGAAATGTGCAGAGTGAGGATGAAAGTCGCACATCTACTGGAGCGATGAAAGGATTCTTCCAGAGAGACATCAAACAAACACTTAGCACGAAGAAGGAATAAACATAATTTAGACACCTCTAAGGCTAACTGAAAATAGTATGTCGTATCTAACAGAAACTCGGGCGTAGAAGAGCATGATACAATGAGATGCAGAAAAACTAACAAACCCTCAAAAATACCCGGAAACATGTAGTTCATATTTATCAAAGAGAAAGATTACAAAAGTCCTCGAATGAGGATTTACAGTCATCTGCAAGTGTGATTGCAGGATTAACACCAAATGTTAATAACTCCGAGACTGCTGCTCGGTACTAATGGAGGTTTGCTCTCTGGTCTCTTAAGATGCTCTTTTGCTGTTTCTCTGATCCTTTTTGCTTCTCTCTCTCGACGACGTGCCCAAAAACTAACTGAGAAAGGGTTTATATAGCAGGGCGGAAGAGCCAATCACCAACCACCGCACGAAGGGAGTAAATGCTGATTGGATATCAAACTCGTGCGACGTCAAATCAAAGTTTTGGTGGGATGCCCATAGTCACTGATTTTGGTGAGCAAATTCTGGCAACGTCCAGTTTTAGTGCGCAGTTGGGAGGAGATGGGAAATCAGGTTTAATATTTCTAAAACCCTCCTTTAAACCTGATTTCACGAGCGCTTTGACTCCCAACTGCTCTCACAATCTATTGAAGTCTTCCTCCTTCAAAGGCTTTGTGAAAATATCAGCCAACTGCTCCTTGGATCTGCAAAACTGTAGCTAAATTTCCTTGAACTTCACCAGCTCTCTGATGAAGTGATAACAAATATCAATGTACTTCATCTGGCCATGGAACATTGGATCCTTCGACTGTCCAATGCTGAAATTGTTGTAACAATAAACTATTGTCGTGCTCATCGGAGGATGGCTCAATTCACCCAGAACTCTTCACAGCCAAACTTCCTGGCATGCTATTGACATGGCGGCGATATACTCCGCTTCGGTAGTAGATAACGCAACAATCAGTTGCTTCTTGACCGCCCATGACACAACTCCCATACCAAGATCGAAAATATACATGGAAGTGCTCTTCTTGTCATTGGTGCTGCCATCCCGATCACTGTCTATGTAGCCCACCAGTTCCAGCTGGTCCCATATGGCGTAGAATAGGCCATGGTTTCGCATCCCGTTGACATAGCGTAGGATCCTCTTCCCTGCTTGCCAATGTGTGTCCTTCGGAGTCTCCATAAAATGGCTGATCAAGCTCACTCTGAACATCATATTTGGCCAAGTTGCAGTCAAATACATTAGACTGTCAACTAGCACCTTGAACAAGGTTGGGTCAACGTTTCTGCCAGAGTCCAACTTGCTCAGCTTCAAGCCTATGGCAACATATGTGATGGCAGGTTTACTGTCCTCCATATTGAACCGCTTAAGGACATCCTTCACATACTTACCCTGATAAATTAAGATGCCATCCACCGATTGGTCAACTTCAGTGCCTAAGAAATATTTCATCAGCCTTAAGTCCGTCATCTAAAACTCCTTCTTCATGGCTGTTCTAAACTGGTCGAAGAGGACATTATTGTTGCCAGTGTAAATTAGATCGTCCACATATAAGTAGACGATTATCATCTCCCTTGATTCATTTAAATTTAGATATAGGGTGTGCTCATATGGGCATTTGACAAACCCATTCTCATAAAAATAGCTATCAATATGGTTGTACCAATCCCAGGGCGCCTACTTCAAACCATATAGGACATTCTTGAGCTTCAGGACTTTACCCTTCTAGCATTCAAACTCGTAATCGAGTGGTTGGTCTATATAGACCTCCTCCTCCAACACATCGTTGAGGAAGGCTGACTGGACGTCCATCTGGTAAATACTTCAGCCTTTCTGAGCTGGCAGTGCCAGGATCATCCTCACTGTGTCAAGTCAGGCTATACGTGCATACACATCATGGTATACAAGCAGAAGGCTGATTTGACGTTTGACTTTTGCTTGTAGCCCTTTACCATCTGTCTGGCCTTATGTCGATCAACTTCACCTTGGGCGTTGAACTTTGTCTTATACACCCACTTGACCCCAATGGTCTTCTTCCCTTTTGAAAGATTTGCAATT